>PVHP010023684.1:12095-27279 GCA_004024765.1 Zapus hudsonius | reverse complement strand
GAGTGGCAATCCAGGTCACCTATACAAGCTGCAGCCACACTATGAGCTCCAGCCCCTTCCCGCTCTGGATCCTGCCACCTGGAAGCCTCCATCGTGGATCAGCGCTCATGGAGGCAATGAGTTGCCCCGCCACAGCCCAACCTGCAGGGCCCACTCCAGAAGCCTGAGCCCACCAGCCACGTGGCAGGTGGCTGCCCCCCACCCCCATGCTGACTGGGGACCTGCCAGGCTCCCTACACCTCTCACTCACGGTTCCTGTTTCCCGCACCCAAGTTCCCATAGTTTTCCATCTGCCGGTTCCTGTGGTTTTCCCCACGCTGGTTCCTGCCGACCTAGTTCCCACATACCCCACAAACCCACAGCAGGCTACCCCCAATCTCACCATCAAAGCCCAGCCACTGATCTGAGGGCACACACACTCACAGATAAAACAAGTGAGTGTCCAACCCTATCCGTGGAGCACAGTGTATTCCCCATCCACACTAGCAAAGTGTACACAGCTCAAAGGCACCCCACCAACTACCCCAAGTGGAAACAAAATGGGCAGATCTCAATGCAAGAATAATACACCAGCTGAGGAAACCACACCAAATGACAACAACAATACTATAAAAGAGATAGAGCAGATGCAGGCCCAGGAAGACATGACACTAAGCCCCAATCATACTGGCACAGATCCTAAGGAAAAGTTAATGTTGGTCATGGAAGAAAAAGTGGATAAACATTTTGAAAGAGTACAAAGCTCACAAGCTTTGCCACCAGGCTTAATATAATAGAGGAAAATCAAATGGACTTCAGAAGAGAAATGATGGAACTAAAGGCAAACCAGCAAACTGAAGGTATCAAGAACCAGCTTTCCAAATTAAATGAAGAAATGTACAAATATAAGAATGAGTATCAGGAAGAAATAATTAAATTAAACCTTGAAATGAAAACACATCTCAACAGGATGATAGAAGCAACCCAAAAAGAAGTTGCAGAAAACAAAAACCAAATTTAAGTAATAAGGACCTCCCTAGAATCTCTCACCAACAGAATCAATCACTGGGAAAACAGAACCTCAGACATGGAAGACAAAACAGAGGAGAATACAAGGGAAATGAGAAATTTGATGAAATTCAAAAGAGCAAGTGAACAAGACTCAAGGGAAATGTGGGATACATAAAAAAACCTAATCTCAGGATCATGGGGCTCCCAGAAGGAGAAGAAAACCAGGCTAGGGGCACAGAAAATGTTTTCAACAGAATTATTCAAGAAAACTTTCCATACTTGGCAAGAGGTAATCCTGTACATCTAAAAGATGTACGCAGGTCCCCCAAACAAATTGGACCAAAGAAGGACCTTTCCAAGATGTCATGGTTTGATACAGGTGTCCCCCACAAACAATTGAATGTGTTCTGATAGATCGATCCTCAGCTGATGGTAGGTTGGGTTTTACAACCTTGATGAAGCTGTGTTGTTGGGGGCAGGCTTATGGGGGTGATAAGCCAGCTTCCCCTTGCCAGTGTTTGGCACACCTTCCTGCCGCTGTTTGCAGTGCTGTGGCAGAGGTGATGTCCAGCCCTCTGCTCATGCCATCGTTTTCCCTGCCAGAATGGAGTCTCCCCTTGAATCTGTAAGTCAAATAAACCCATTCCTCCATAAGCCACTTTTGTTTGGGTTCTTTCTGCGCAGCAACTAGAAAGCTGACCGCAACACAAGACATATCTTAATTACAATGCCAAACATTGAGGGTAAAGAGAGTACTTAGAGCAGAGAGAGAGAGAAAGGAAACTCATCACCTACAAAGGCAAACCCATCAGACTCACTTCAGACTTCTCCATAGAAACCTTACAAGCCAGAAGAGGTTGGAATAAAGCTAATCTAGGCCTTAAGAAGTATGGATTTCAACCTAGACTACTATACCCAGCAAAGTTATCCATCAAAATAGATGGAGAAATGAAAGTATTCCATGAAATTAACCAGCTCTAAATTACTTGAACACAAAGCCAAACCTTCAGAAGATACTACATGAGATATTCCATGCAGATGATACAAGCAACCAACCCCAGGAAAGTAAAAGAGAACAAGCAAGAATGTAGTGAGAGAGCGGTGGCTCATCCAACCCTACCAACGAACCACAGGCCAATAGCTGACATCCTGGCAAGAGATGAGCCACACCAGACCTACCATGGAGGATCCATATGGAACCCCGCAGAGAGTGGTGGGATAAGCAAGAGACCCATAACCACAGCCAATCAGTCAACCCAGGATAAGCCAGTGAGACAGACACCAATGATTTTCAACACAACCTAAAGCAGAAGTACACAGGCACCTAAGATCTCAACAGTAAAGCAGCTTTAATATTCACCATGACTCAGGGAACTGAGCGGAAGTCAGGTGGAAAGATTGTAAGAGCCATGGTGGAGGAGAATATCCAGAGACATTGCACCCCTCAGTAACAACATACAAAGTGAGGTGGAACCGGATTGACTCCTAGGCTACCCATAACCCCTTACCCCATGGACTGATCCAGTTTGCCCATGCAGGAGGATACCCAGCTGATTGGGGACAGTGAGGAGGGAAATTGGGGAACTGGGGATAACAACTCATTGTTCATTAAATGTATCTCATTTGGATAAATATATATGTATATGTATATACATATATACATATATGAAGTAAAGTAAAAAGATGCAAGCCATCAAAAGCAAACTGCATCTCCACTTTTTTTTATCTTTTCTGTTCAATCTTTTCTCTAGTTCACTTTGTGTGTCCAGAGTAAGGGAGCTTCTTGAATTTTGAATATAGTATGAGTCCAAATTGTATACACTTGTAATCTTCAACCTAGCCAGGTGACAACAATATTTAAAATAAAATACAGAAAACATAGATTTTTTGTGGATAACCAAAACAAATCTCCCATGAGGGCCTAAGAAATTGGAGACTATTAATATCTATCCATGGTTCTGTGTCTGAGAGACTTATGGAAGGCCAGGTGGTCCTAATTTCTCTAGTAATAATGCTTGTCTTTTATGGTAAAGTAGTTTTCTTTCTGTCTTCTGTGCAATGTTTTTTTTTTGCACAGTTTACTTCTTATGGCTCTTGTAAATTATAGCAGAAATTTGTTGCAGGATCTCAAAAGGAAATGTCTCTTTAAAGACTTTTCAACATGTGGAAAGGGCTGCTTGAAACTCTGGTCTTCCACTGAGGACACTCAAAACATTCCAAAGCAGAAATCCAGACATTGCAGAGAGCTCAACACTAAAGGCTCGGGGAACATTGCAGAAGAGGGGCAGAGAGATTGTAAGAGCCTCAGGGTGGGAAGGAGTGTCCAGAGGCATTACCCTCCCCCCTCCCACAATGACTGACTGCTGCTTTCATAACCCCCACGGTGAATACCAGCAAGCCCACTGAGGAAAGCCCTCAGTGGAATGGGGTAGGGAGGTGGGGTATGGGATTAACACATGATATGTCCATACAACAAAGTTTCTAATTAATAAAAATTTTAAAAGATAAGAAACTCAAACCAGTGGTGCACACCTTTAATCCCAGCACTTGGGAGGCAGAGGTAGGAGAATCGACATGAGTTTAGGCCAGCCTGGGACTACAGAGTAGGTTCCGGGTCAGCCTGGGATAGAGTGAGACCCTATTTCAAATCCTCTACCCCAAAAGAAACACAAAAAACAACTCTGGGCTTCTATGGCTATGTGTCTTGGAATGTGCTTACTCCTCAGTATCCAGCAGCCTCTGGAAATATAGGAATGTTTTGAGTTACTTGTTTCTCTTGCAGTTGACTGTCACTACCATCTGGATTTCCTAGAAGAGATCTTCCTATTCTTTGAAAGTTCCTAGGCATCCTTTTAATCTAAGCCTTTGATGGTTTTCAGAAAGACATTCAACATCATTAAATTGCTATGGGAAACTGAGTCTCACAGAGATGGCACCAGAAATAGAGAATCAGAGAATGTAATCATGGCAACATGAATTTAGGAGAATAACTTCCGAAGCCTAAGTACTGAGCTCTGATAGCTCAGAGGTTTTATAGGCAAATACAATAGGCAGTCTGACATCATCTTGAATACTTTAGTCTGTTGGTGGGTTACAAGTGTCGAAGGTTACATGATTTGGCGGGCACAAACAGAAAATTCCTTAGAAATCAATCAGGAATAAGAAAGTACAAATGTAGAACAGAAAGCTGTTTGCTCAGGGGTGTTTGTGCCCATGGCTGCACTAACCACATACAAGCAGGTGCAGCTGCAGACAGGGTCATGCTGTCTCCCTGATAAAGCTTGGTCAATGGAGTATCATCTGGGTCTGGTTTCTTTGTTAAATTTCTTCTACCACAGAACCATGCCCCCAAAGATGCCATCTCCACCCATCTTGATTTTTATATAAAGATTCAGGGCTGGAGAGATGGCTCACTGGTTAAAAGCACTTGCTTGCAAAGCCTGATGGCCCAGGTTTGATTCCCCAGCAACCATGTACAGCCAAAGTGGTGCATGCATCTGGAGCTCATTTGCAGTGGCAGGAGGTCCTCACATGCCCATACTCAGTCTCTCTCTTTCTCTCTCAAATAAATGAATAAAATATTAATACAAAAACAAAAAGTACAAGCTGGGCATAGTGGCATATGCCTTTAATCCCAGCACTTCACAGGCAGAGGTAATAGGATCTCTGTTTGAGGCTAGCCTGAGACTGCAGAGTGAATGCCATGTCAGGTTGGGCTAGAGTGAGACCCCCCTCTTGAAGCAGCAAGATTGGACACAATCTCTTGAGCACTGTGATGGTTAATCTCTATTTGACAGGATTTAGAATCACAATGATAAAAAAATCTGTTGGCATGTCTTAGAGATTTTCTAGATTAGATTGAGGTGGAAAAAACCTACCCCACCTAACTGGGTCCTAGACGGTATAAAAAGGAGAAAGCTGAGAACCAGTATTCATCTCTCTCTACTTCTTCCCTGATGTGACAATGTGATGCAGGCTTTCTGCTCTGCCATTCCTTCTCCACCATGGCGGACTCTGCCTCTGAAACTGTAAGATGAATGAAACCTTTTCCTTCCTTAAGTTGCCTCTGGTCAGGACCTGATCACAGCAACAGGAAAGACACTGATGATACAGCATGTCTGATTGACATTTTTAGGTGAGCTCACTTGAGAATCACTTAGATGTAAATAACTCCTGGCACTGGGATCTGCCTAACATAAAACACTCATGCCAATTGATTAAATTATGACTCAGAAAGCAAGGTGATGCTGTTGCCAAACACGTCTTATCTCTATAAATTAGCTTCCCTTTGGATGATACACATTTGCTATGCTAAAACCTGTGTAACATAAAATTTACCATCTCCACAGTTCAGTGGCATCATTTCCAATTAATTGTTTGCACTCTTTTTGGGTCCTAATCTATAACTTCCTCTGCCCCTTGCTGCCCAACCCCTTCTCTGTGCAATCCCTGCAACCACTGGTTCACTTTCTGCCTATGGATTTGACCTCTCTCCATGCCTCACATATATGGAAGTACTCGCTCTTTAGTGACTGTTGCAGCACATGCTAGAATTTTCTTCCTAAACTTGTTGTATGCATAGACCCTTTCGGTTTATCCACTCACCCATCAATGGACATGCAAATTGGGTCCACCTTTGCTTATTGTGAATAATGTCATGAACATAGCTGTACAAATGTCTGTTCAAGCCCTTGTTTTGAATTCTTTGGGGTACCTGGCCAGAAATAGAAATGCCGGACCTTGTGGTAATTCTGATTCAATTCTTGGGGAATAGCTGTAGTTTTCTAGAGCAACTGAATTCGTTTTCCTTTCCCATTAGCAATACACAAAACTGTTCATTTCTCCTCATCCTCACATTTGTACTTTTTTCCTTTTAGGTGAATTTAATGTGCAGCTTGAGCTGACTTGAGCTGAGATCCAGACACAAGGAGGCAAGTATTCTATTCTAGATTGTCCTTCTATTATTCCTCACTTTCTTTTTTATTTAATTTATTGATTTATCTGAGAGAGAGTGAAAGAAAGAGAAAGAGGCAGACAGAGAGAATGAGAGAGAGAGGGAGAGAATGGGCACACCAGGCCCTCCAGCCACTGCAAACGAACTCCAGACACATGCGCCACTTTGTTCATCTTGCTTTACGTGGGTACTGGGGAATTGAACATGGGTCCTCCTGCTTTGCAGGCAAATGCCTTAACCACTAAGCCATCTCTCCAGCCCCTCATTTTCATTTTTAGAGGATATAGAGAGGACTACAGGTTACTATAACGGACATGTAGTACAGTTTATGTAACACTTTCAGTGTGAACAAGTCTGTTCATATTACAAGAGCCAAGAAGTACTGTATGTGGTCATGAGGGGTCTGGAGCTCATTTTGTCCTTTATATCTGTGTAACCTACTGAAAGTAAGTATGTTAATTGCCTCCATTGTACTGTTTCCCTGACTATTGGATGAAGATCATAATTGTATGGACATCAATGGACTGTCTTGATGATCGAATGTGTTAATATTCCTGAAGTGTTTAGAACAGGGCTTGACCTGAGCAGAGCATAGGAGAGGGATTTAATGAAAGTTACATGAGAGCCAGGGGCTGATAAGGTTGGGTCTGAGCCCTGCACTCTTCTTCCTCTGTAGGTGTGGCATGTCTTCTGTGGGCCCCTGTTCAACATTACCCGTTTCTACCAAGAACATCTGTCAGCTCCCCACCTGTACCATGTATAGCATTGATGACAAGCTAGAAAGGTAAATTTTGCCTTTGTTTTGTTTGAGACAGAGTTACATTTATCCCAGGCTGTCTTCAAGGTGACTTTGAACTTCTGATCCTCCTGCTTCCACATCCCAAGTGTGAACCTCCATGTGTAATTTACATGGTGTGAGGAAGGAATCCAGGCTTTCATGAATTAGAAGAAAGCACTCTATCAGCTAAGCTACACCCCCAACCCAGGAGTCATAAAATCTTAAAATAAGTTAAATGAATGCTTTCCAAATTGATCTTTAGGTAAAACATGCCCCTACCTCATTGATTTCAGATATGGACAGCATCAAATTTTGCTCAAGTTAACACATTTTTCTGACATTTTCCTTCATGATTCCCTCTATCCCTGAAAGCCCACCCTTCCTGGAGTTTAATTGATCACATGCAGATCAGTAAGGAGCAGCTGGTGGATAGGAAGTTGTACAAGTTAGCCACCCATTCTAAATCCATCTTGCTGATGTAACTTCCCACTGTGGAATAGCAGGCATGTGGCTGAAATGTTTCATGGCAAGAAAATATTGTTTAGAGGCCCCTGCACAGGAGGAAACAATAATATAATCCACATGTCTAGTGATTGTAGGCTTCACCTCCTTCCTTTCTGCTAATTATCCCAGCATCCCTTAGGGTACTATTTTTTGAACTGAAGGTATCCAAATAAGTTGGTTCACTGTGTAAATGCAAAGTTGATTTTGCTGAACAGAAGATATTTACCCGTATAAAATACTTTGGGTTACCTTTTCTGTTACGCTCAACGAAGCCAATTATCTAAAAATAGAATTTTGAGTAAGTGATGAGTTAAAGGTATAAGAAGTCTTGAGTTCTCATATTGTCCATAAAGGTTTTTATATAGCCCTAAGGATTAAATGTTGGTTCTCAGGCTGCTGCACAGTTGCTACATCTCTGAGCTACAACCTTCACCGCAGTTACATATAGATCTTTATGAACATGTTCACTTTGATTTAGGTAATAAAAGTCTGTACAGTTTTCTTTAAAAACATACTACTTTTAGGAAAATTTTCAAATTGGAGTTTCTGCTCTACCCAATTTATCACTTTCAATTTATTGTTGGAATGGAGAGATGGCTCAGTGGTTAAAGGAGCTTGCTTGCAAAGCCCAAGTTTGATTCCCCAGTGCCCACGTAAAGCCAGATGCACAAAATGGCAAAAGCATCTGGAGTTCATTTGGAGTGGCAGGAGGCCCTGATATATCCATCCTCCCCCTCTCTGTCTCTGTCTTTTTCTCTCTCTTTCTCTCTGCTCTTGCCAATAAATAATAAATAAAATACTTCAAGTAATTCTTTTTTGTTGTTGTTATTTGAGGTAGAGTCTCACTGTAGTCCAGGCTGACCTGGAATTCACTATGTAGTCTCAGAGTGGCCTTGAACTCATGGCAATCCTCCTACCTTGGCCTCCGGGTGCTGGGCTCAAAGGCGTGCGCCACCACGCCCAGCCCACTTCATTTCCCTTTTTGGTTTCTTCTAACAGTTCATATAGGTTAACTTTCTCTTTTTGATGTCCATATAATCTTCCACTATACTATTGAAGAAACCATAATTGATTTAAGCATTCATCTACTTGTAAATAGTCATTTTAGTTATTGATGATATTTTTGGATTGAAAATTGTACTGAATCAATAATTGGCTTATATATGGGGTTGCCAATTCTTATCTAACCATTTATTACAAGAATTCAAATTGGTAGATAAGTATGAAAGACAGTGCCAAACTGTCTCCCCAGATATCTTCCACATATCTTCCTGTCATAGTCATGGCTGTCCATCAGCCTTCAGTCAGTCAGGACAAGATGGGAATCATTAGTGCCATCTAAACCATGACTCCTGCCCTCTGTTTCCCCCCTTGCATGGTGTTCCTGGCTTGGCTCTGCACATCCTTGACCTGATCTTCAGTTTCGTGGAAGCAAAGGAGTGGAGCTACAGACTTGCGGGCTTTGTTTGTGGCTTCTTGTCTTGTGGTTTTAGTATAATCCTGGCAACCAGCAAATTCTGGTGCCTGTGGCAATTCAACAAGTCACATTGTTCAGTTTATGTACATTGGACTCTGGGAAGCTTATTATTATCAACTGTCTAACAGCTCTGGTTCAGGCACTAAAACCCCAATGTACAGCCCTATCGACTCTAGCTGGGTCATTCCAGCAGAAATGGAGTATGGCCAGGGCCTGATGCTAATGGCTGACTTCATGATGTTTGTCGTCCTAATTTTCAGTCCAGTGGCCCTCATGGTAAACTGGAAAGAAGCCCCATTCCCAGAGTACATGGAATTATGCTACAATGTCTCGATCTTCTTCCTGGCTCTCGGCAGTCTTTGCACAGTATGTGCTGTGAGCTGGAACCAGATTGTGGAATTTTATGGCCAAACACGTCTTGACTTTCCACCCACCTTTCCCATTAGGAAGGATGCCCTGATCAAGAAGCACCACACCCATGTGTTCCCACTGGGAATTCTGACAACCACCCTTTCAGTCTTTGCCATCATTATGTACCGCTTTGAGATAAAATTGATGAAAACACAGTGGATCAAAGTGCCAATGTACCCAGGGCAATTTATCCCTCCAAAGGACTTGAACTTGGGGCTCCTGCATTTGCAGTGCCCACCAGAAGGTTTCTCCTAGGCACTGCCTACATGTACGCAGTATTCTTGTATTGGGTACTCCTTTAAAATAAAAGATCAACTTGGTTTCTCAGAACGTGTCTAAAGCTGACAGTTGCCTCTTTTTTTTTCTGTCAAAAGTAAGGTTTTTTACTTCCTGAAATCTTCAGCCCAACCTTGGGTATTCATTCAGATACTGCCAACAAAGGCAGGGCAGGGTACAGTATCACATAGGCTGTAGCAATGGACACAAGCAACTCCAAGGCGAACCAAAGTTTGTAAATAAGCTCACATGTGCACACAGGGAAATAACCATGTTTTCACTGCAGAGAACTTGAAGTCATCATAAGTGACTAAGTTAGAACAGGCCTTCTGAATGAAGCCTCAGCTCTCCTGACAGGTGGAGTTGGGTTTGGGGACTTTGAGTGGGACGCTGTGCTGAGCATGGGACACGTCTGTCAGCATCAATAGGCACTTCTCCTCTTCACCCTGGGGTGAAAACCAAATGCCCTCTGATGGAAAAAATAGCTTTCAGTTGAGAATCACTGCCCTGGATGTGGCCATGGCTCAGGCAAATGAAAACTTTGTATGGTTACAGGATTTTGAGGAAAATTGATGTTCAAATAAAAGTTCACTGGCTCCTCTAAAGCCCCTATGGGAAGCAAGCACTCATGCTGAAACACTACAATGTCCTCAATCAAGTTGGAAAGAAGGTGGAGATTGGTAACCAGAATTCAAAATGCTGTTTTCCTGAGAGAACTGCCTTAGTCACTTGAATGTTTCTTCAGATGTGCTGGAGACCACTGTCACTCAGACTGGGCAGCCCAGTCTCCAGGAGAAGTGACCACATCCAGTTCCAGTAAGTATTTGCCTTTGGAATTTGGTCATCTCTCTCCTTAGCGCCATCTTTGTCAGACATTGTGAGTCCAGAAGAAAGGAGTGAATGTTCTAGTTAACGTGGCTAAGAAGAAAGATGAGGCCAACATCCAAGTAAAGTAGTTTGTGCTGCCACCGATGCCAGAGGAGCACAAATAAGAATTGGAGCGCTGGGGAGATTGTTCCATGCTTAAAGGCTCTTGCTTGCAAAGCCTGCCGGCCCGGGCTCACTTCCCCAGTACCTACATAAATTCTGAAGAACAAAGTGGCAGGTGAGTCTGAAGTTTGTTTGCAGTGGCAAGAAGCCCTGTCACAGCCATACTCACACTCTGGCTCACAATAAATAAGTAAATAAATAAATAAATTCTAAAGAAAAGAAATAAGGATTGGCAGAGGCTAGCAACGTTGGTCCAAGCTTTTTGACTTCATGCTACTGTTGTAACTGGACTTGTAATGAAGCTCAAACACTCTATGTTCTGCCACTTCCCCAATATGCCAATGGAAGAGATGAGCAATGGGGTCAAACAGAGAAAGGAGACTTAATCACAATGTCCATCTCAAAGAGAAGCAGATAAAGTGGCCTAGTGAACCCAAATGCATCTTTAGAGGAAGAACTCAGGCAGAGGGCAAGAGTTATGGTCATCCTGGCCAACGTGTGGTCCTTGTCACCTGAGCAGACTAATGTGGAGCCTTGTGAATGATTTCTCCTGTTCTAGGATGCCCTGCCGACATCATGCATTTTCATCTTCACCTAGGGCCTTACCTGTCTGAGAAGCCCCACTGTTCCTGGAATACCAGAATACCTTAGGTGTTCAGTGAACAGGGACTTTGAGGTGTCTCTAGAGAAGCTGGCACAGGGCATTGTGGAAAGCCAAAGGGAACATGCCTCAATTACTTTTATTTTTGTGCTTTTAGACTTGGAGGTGTAGGAGATATGTTACACTAACACCACTTCAGTGATCAACATGCCTATGCATAGAGGTAAGCAGATGAACCAAAAGAGGCAAGTGCCACATAAAAGCAGAGGTGACAGGCTTACCTCCTGCTTCTGTTGCCTTGTATGTCCAAGTAAAGTGCCAAACTGGTCAGTCCCACATCTAAGGGAAT
Organism: Zapus hudsonius; assembly: GCA_004024765.1. Taxonomy (NCBI): domain Eukaryota; kingdom Metazoa; phylum Chordata; class Mammalia; order Rodentia; family Dipodidae; genus Zapus; species Zapus hudsonius. The sequence goes on along the minus strand of PVHP010023684.1, from coordinate 15,949 downwards.
AAGAAGCCGTTTTGGAGCCAAATATGAGTGACCACAGCCTGAGGACATAAATTCAGGTGGCCCCTAATACCGTGCTCCAATGTGGTAAAAGGTTTTTGTGCTTTTTATTGGCGCAGAACAAAGAAAGAAATAAGTTAAGACACTTTACAAACACATCGATGGACACATGAATTAGGTCGTTTGCACAAAAATGATAGAAGTCAATCATAGGTTTCAGATGGTATCAGATGACATTCTTAGCTTTTTGGGTTGGTAGAAACTAGAGGTCTGTGAAGAAAGACTCCAAATCGGCTTGATATGCTAGTCACATGGATATTAAGTTAGACACAGGGGTGAGCAATCAGTGACCATTAAGAGAGGTGGAGAAAGGCTGAGCTGCTTGTACCTGTGCACCTGTTCGGTTGTTATAACCTGAGAAATGTTAGTGTGCTTTTTCTAGTGGGCCTTGCAATGAATGCCTAATGCTCATCTGAGCTGCAAGGCAAGTGGCTTCTCTCAGAACCAAATCTCAGGTGCATGCTTAACAAGGGTATTATGGGCAGTGAGGGAATCCATCTTTCTGTAGCTCTGCTGACTGTAGAAATCATGGTCTTTCACTTGGGGCAGCTCTACTCAAAATTCATAGTTTTTCTCAGCAGACGACTTATGGTTCTGGCATCTGCAGCATCCTGAGGTCTCCAATACAACATGGAGTTTACCTTCATAGCTCCGTGCACTGGCCTCTCTGTGCCCTCTTGTAGGGGATTGACCCTCCTCACACCTCCTGGCCTCAATAGATCTCTTCGTTCATGCTCCAAGATTCCATGACTCCCTCAACTTTGCATCTTTCATGCTTCCAAATATAAAGCACCACGCAAACAAGGCTGTCAAGTTCTGCTGCCAGCTTGGAATTTAGCCTGGTCCCCTTGGGCCACAGCCGTATCACCCTTTGTGTTCCAGCAGGGGACACTTTTAGTTTAGGCCTTCTTCTTACAATCTGCCCACCCTCTTTTCTGGCACCTCAAACTATTTTTAATACACACATACACACACACACACACACATTATTAGCTAACATAGAAGTAGGGTTTTTAAGAAAGATGTTATTTATTTACTTAGAACTTAGATTTTTTTTTACTAAATGAAGCCTCTGATTGGTGGGGTTTTGCCCTCAGCGAGCCTTTCCTATTGTCCCAGGAGAGCACAGTAGGTTTCTCTTCTATGATAATAATGACAACTGTCTTCTCAGCATGAGCCTGAATGCTCTTCTGTCTTGAGATTTCCTCTGCCAAACAAATTAGTCCATTATGTTTGAATTCCTCATCATTCAAGTCCTCAGGACACAGGCTGACCAGCAACTTCCTTTGACATCATATAACATGATTGTACACTGATTCATGGGCTGTGGCCAATGGTTTGGCTGGAAGGACTGGAAAGAGCAACAATTGGAAATTTTGGTGAGAAAGACATTTGGGGGAGATGCATGTGGACAGACCTCTCTGAGTGGGCAAAGGATATAAGGATACTTGTGTCCCATGTTAATGCTCATCAGAAGGTGACCTCATTGGAGGATGACTTTAATAATCAAAAGTTAAGCTGACCCATTCTGTAGATAGTGGCCAAACTCTTTCATCAGCCATCCCTGTCATTGCCCAATGGACCCATGGACAAAGTGGTCATGGTGGCAGGGATGCAGGTTATGCATGTGCCCAACAACATGGACTTCTATTAAGGAAGGCTGACCTGGCTATAGCTACTGCTGAGTGCAAAATGGTGCCAGCAACAGAGACCAATCTGAGTCCCCCTGTCAGCAGCAAAAACCAACACTGAGCACCTGGGTATGGTAGCATTCCTTGGGGAGTCCAGCCAGCGACTTGGTGGCAGGTTGACTACTTTGGACCACTTCCATTATGGAAAGGGCAGCATTTTGTCCTTACTGGAAAAGACACTTATTCTGGGTATGGATTTGCTTTTCCTGCCCAGAGTGCTTCTGCAAAAACTACCATCCATGGGCTCACAGAGTGCCCTATCTACCGTCATGGTATTCCACACAGCATTGCTTCAGACCAAGGAACTCACTTCACAGCCAAGGAAGTACAGCAGTGGGCTCATGATCATGGAATTTACTGGTCCTTCTATGTGCCCCACCACCTTGAAGCAGCTGGCTTGATAGAACCATGGAATGGTCTTTTAAAGAACCAGTTATGGCACCAAATAGGTGGCACGAGCCTGGAGGACTTGGGCAGGGTTCTCCAGCAGGCTGTATGAACCAGTGTCCTATATTTGGTACTGTTTCTCCTATAGCCTGGATCCACGGGTCCAGGAATCAAGGGGTGGAAAATGGGAATGGCACCACTTACCATTACCCCAAGTGACCCATTCACCACATGTTTGCTTCCTGTTCCCACAACCTTATGCTCCATTGGCCTAAAAGTCTTGGTTCCAGAGGGGGAGTGCTTTTGCCAGGAGGCACAGAGAGCATTCCATTGAACTGGAAGCTAAGACTTCCCCCTGACCACTCTGGGCTCTTGATGCCCTCCAGCTTGGCTGAGTAGCTGGGGAAAACTTCCATTTTGAGCCAACAGCACTCCATGGTAGCCGTTGCAAAGTCCTGGTATATCCAAAACATCTTCGGGTCTCCATTGCAAAATACAGTCCATATTCCAATGGCTTCACTAGCCTATCAGGGACTTCATGCCCTGTTCCACATACAGCATCTCCTGCAACCATGTATACTTCATGACCCACTTCATGCATGCATTTCTCATGCTTCCAAAAGCAATACCAGGTATGCAGGACACAGCCATTTTGTTAATTTAGACACAAAATAAACGTGCCCTTGAAGAGCAGGTTACTTCCTTTCAGCTATCTTTTTTCCAAAAGAGTTTGCACAGTCTATCATTCAGTCCTTCCTGGGTAGAAACACCTCAGGCATCCTTTTCATTGTTGTAATGTAAGCAGTTGGGCTATCTTCTTTAGGATTGCTAATGTGTTGACAATATCAGCTTCAGTAATCTAAAGCCAGTCTCCATGCCTGCAAATTAAAGTTGCTTTGAGTTTTCTTCAGGCCTTAAATGTTAAATTCTCAGTTCCATATAGTTAGCCAGATACATCAGTCCATTACTTAAATTCAAGCTTGATCAAACTCTCCAGGCATAGGCAGTAGAATGCAGCAAGCTCTAATTCCAGTAACACAATTCTAATAATGTTCTATGCAGTCTCTCTTTCACCTTAGAAAGTTCATAAGCCAATCCTCCAAATAGATGGCTTACTGCTCTGGAAGGCATCTTCAGTTAAAAATACCAAGTCCATGTCCATTCCTCCAGCACACGAGTTTCAGAAAACAAAAATCCGATTGGTCAGATTCATCTCAGCCATATCACCCCACTCTTGGTACCAAATTCTGTAGTAGTCAGGGTTCTCTAGAGTAACAGAACCAACAGAATGAATTGTAGTTTTTTTTAAAGCATTTATTGAGTTAGCTCATGGCAGTCCCACAATTGTAGTCTGTAAGCCCAAGAGTCAAGAAACTGTTAGCTGCTGAGTCCATGTGGCTGGATGTCTCAGCAGTCCCAATCCTGTCAACATGATACGGGTTGCTGATAATTAATATTCGTAAGCAACATGGGGAGAGAGAGAGTTTTGGAATCCTCCTACTCTGAGTTCTTGTCCTCTGATGCCAAAGAATTGTACACAGGGACAGAATTAAATTTTAATTACACATTTATTCTAATTTAGTAGATTAGGAAAAGGGGAGTTGGATGGGGAAATTTCCCAGTCATCATGTGGGAAGTTACAGAATTCTCCTGCCACCCGTGTGGGGAGAGCACATGTCAGAGAGTTTAACAGAACTTATATTATTTATCTAAATAAGC
>PVHP010023684.1:0-11995 GCA_004024765.1 Zapus hudsonius | reverse complement strand
GCCCTACCCCAGCTGATAGCTATCAGCTGGGGTAGGGGTACAGGCCTTACCTCACTGAGGCCTGGGTCAGCAGTCCTTCTACTCCATTGCCATGTGGGGGAAGAGGCTGGCTTCCTCTTGGGAAGCTAGTTTTAAGTCCTCCCCAGGTGAGTTAGAGGGACAGCTGATTGGTTCATATCTGACCAATCAGTTTTAGCACATAGGTTGTAACTCTAACTAGACACCTCCCATTCAAGGGGAGGGGCTGGAAGGGGAGGGGTCGTCCCTGCAGACATGTGACTGTCACAAACAGGCTAAGCAAGGCGTTACAGTGTTAGCAGGGGTGATTGATCCAGACTACCAGGGAGAAATTGGACTGCTCCTCCACAATGGAGGCAAGGAAGAATGTGTCTGGAGTACATGAGTGCCTCTTGGTGTTACCATGTCTTATTATCAAAGTCAATGGGAAACTATAACATCCCAATCAAGGTAAATGGCCCAGATCCATCAGGAACGAAAGTATGGGTCACCCCTTCAGGTAAAGAACCAAGATCTGCTGAAGTGCTTGCCGAAGGTAGATGAAATACCGAATGGATAGTAGAAGGTAGTCACAAATCCCAGATAAGGCCACGTGATCAGTTATAAAGACGAAGGCTGTAATTGTCATGAGTTTTTTGTCTTACTTTGCTAAGAATGCTTGTGCATATGTATACCAATACCTTTGTTTTTCCTCTATTATGTAATTAATATTGAGATTATATTATTAGTTATCCATTGTTGAATTTATATTTAACTTATTAGATATTAAAGATTAAGCATTCCTCAAGGGACCATGCCTTGTGTTGGGGGAGATTATATGTTTGCAGTTGTATATGAGATAGTTATATCATGTTAGACAGAATTATGATCTTGTTACTATCTTTATTTGGAAATTAAGTATGATGTAAGTAGATATGGTTTGATGTCAAGTTGACAACGGGTGGACTTGTGATGATTAAATTTTTTTGTCAACTTGACCTTTTTAGTAATCTTGGATGGATCTCTGATGTTGTTCACAGGAAGGTGTGCTAGGGTCTCACTCTAGCACAGTAGCCCTGTCAGTAGGGGACAGGATGTAAGGAAGGTCAGGGGATCTAGAAAAAGACATTCATTCCTGGGAGTGCAGTACAGGAAGGAAATTCCAGAGATTCAGGAAGGCAACAAGTCTGGGAAAGGGTTGCTAGAACCCACCCTAAGGCTATATGAAGGAGAAAGAAATCTTTTGTCTGTCCCTGCCTCCATGCCTGCCTAACTGCTGGTCTTTGTTGTTCATCTCATTGTCAGCATTGGGATGAAGCTTCCTCAGCCTTCCAGCCTGGACTCAAGACCTGCAGCTGCCCAGGAAGCCTTTAGGCCTTCAGTGCTCTATTGGGACTGCTGAGGCATCCAGCCATGTGGACTCAGTGGCTACCGGTCTCTTGACTCTTGGGTTTGCAGACTGCTATTTTGGGACTGCTGTTAGCTAATTCAATAAGTCCTCTTTAAAAAAATAAAAACTATAATTCATTCTGTTGGTCCTTTTCCCCTAGAGAACCCCGACTAACACAGCATATAACATGATAACACAGCATATAATGGAAGCCTAGCTTCTGATACAGTCCTTGATCCCTTCTGAACCCTTATGAGTTATATGTTCATGGTCCATGTTTCTCTCAGTATTCTTGTCTTCCAAACTCCCAGTAGAATAGTCCATTAAGTTCTGTTTATAGTACTGAAGAGATTTTTCTAGCTCAAAGATTCAAACTACATTGCTCCCCAAAACTAGTTCCAATGGTTTATGAACCACATGGTCACATTTATCACAGGAACAGCCCCACTTTTCTATATTAGTATCTCATTGCTGTGAGTAAACAGCTGACAAAATGCAAAAAAATGGGTTATTTCATCTTACTGTTTAAGGTTCCAGTGCACTGTGGTGGGGAAGGCATGGCAGCAGGAGCATAAAACAGAGCTGTTCACACTACATCCACTTTCAGGAAGCAGAGAACAATGAATGCTACTGATTAGCTCCCCTTCTCCTTCTTAATCAGTATAAGGCTCCAGCTCATCGAATGCTGCCAACCCAAGTTAGGATAGGTCTTCCCATGTTAATTAGCCTAATCTAGAAAATCCCTCACAGACATTGCCAGAGATTTGTTTCTGTGGTGATTTTAAATCCTGCCATGTTGATATCCAGAGATTAACAATTACACACTATCTTCCTGTTTGTTGATTCATCATTCAATTCCTTCTTAAAATTGCTTTTGTATTTTGCAACATTCTCAACATATAGTTATCAGTACATTCTTAACAGTCCAGGGATGGGGAGATGGCTCAGTAAAGCATGATGACCCAGGCTTGATTCCCCAGTGCTCATGTAAAACCAAATGCACAAAGTAGCTCATGCATCTGGAATTCATTTGCAGTTGCAAGTCTCTGGCATGCCCATTCTCTCTCTCTCTCTCTCTCTCTCTCTCTCTCTTTCTCTCTCTCTCTCACTCTCACTATTTCTCTCTCCTCTCTCACTCTTTGTCTTTTTGCTTGCAAATAAAAAACAATCCGAGGAATCATGTTTTTAGAACAAGCTGCACAAGAACAGTTCTTGGATTGGAAAAATGGCTTAGGAGTTAAAAGCATTTCCTGTGAAAGCATGAGGGCCTGAGGAGGCTTGTGAGACCACTGGAGTTTCATCTCCAGGGCCCAAATAAACTTCTGGGGTTGGCGATGCACATGTGTAACCCCAGTTTCACAGGAGAGCAGAGACCAGAGAATTGCTCATGAAAAAACATTGAGCTCCAGGATCAGTAAGAGACTCCAGCTTAAGTTAAGAACAGGTGAAAGAGTGATGGAGCTGGACACCTGATGTTCCCCTCCAGCCACTATAGGTGAGTGCACCCCACAGCACATACACATGCACACATCACACACACATACATACACACATACCTGAACAAAAAAGAACAGCTCTCCTGGAACAACCACAGCCATGATTTTCTTGGCTCTCATCCTTTCTTGGATGATTGGTTGGCATAATCATGTTACTTTTGCTTATGTGCTATATTATGAATTCTTTAAAGTTTGTGTCTTCTAGGATATATGATGGTCTAAAGCACAATTCCTTCTGATGCAGATTCCAGCCAACCTCTACTACTGAGAATCCAAGCCTCATCTCCAACCATAAATACAGTAGGAAGAGAGTTTTATGGATTTTCTTAGTCTGGGACTCTAACCTTCATCAGCATGCAAGACATTATCTGATTATCACCCTTGAAAAGATTTCTGGAATCAGAGCTCTCTGGGAGAGAAGGGTTATAGCAGGAGAATAGAGGCATGGAGAGAGAGGCTTCAAATGAGATATAAAAGAAGAAAGTTGACAGAGGACTGGAAATGCTTCCTTACCTGGGATAGATGTAATAACAAAGCACACATGAAAAAAATCTCCACCTTTCCAATACACGGAAAGGCAGATAATACATAATTATCTATGAAGAGTTGGAACTCTCATTGCATGAAACTTTTGGGTCTTGGTCTTATTTTAGCTCACTAACCCAATTCCATTCCCTGAAGTGCTTTTCTCTTTCTTAATACACTGTCTATTTGTATTACTAACCATGTAGCCCTGGACCAATTATTTGTCCTGGTGATAGGGGAGAGAGCAGTTCTTCTCTTGGTGAGCTCAGCTGGTAGTGATTTTTACCCAGGGAATAGCAAAGAATTGCTATGCCAAGCTTCCAGACAATCCACAAGGTCAGTATAAGGAATATATACAGCAGACTTTATTAAACAGAATTCAGAAATACAGTATAGGCAGAAACAGCAGGCAGGCTCAAGCAAGAAAGCATCCATTAACATGGATGGGAGCCCCCAAAAGTGGAAGACTTATCTGAAAACTGAATTGGGCATGGGGAGGGAGAGGGAAGTATGTTGAGGTTATCTCTACCTATAATTGAAAGTGTCCTAAATTGGTTGATTCTCTAATAGAGAATACATCAATAGTAACTAAAAAATTCTTTTTTTTTTACTTTGTGGTAGGGTCTCTAGCATAGGCTGACTTGTAATTCATTCTGTAGTGCCAGGCTGGCCTCAAACTCATAGTAATCTTCCTATCTCTGCCTCTGTGTGCTGCAATTAAAGGTGTGCATTACTGTGACGGTCAGAAGTCTGCAGAAACCACCCCTCCCTTTCCAGCCCTTCCCCTTGAATGGGGGGTGTCTAGTTAGAGCTACAATCTAGGTGCTAAAACTGATTGGTCAAATATAAACCAATCAGCTGTCCCATTAACTCATCTGGGGAGGACTTAAAACTAGCTTCCCTAGAGGAAGTAGGCCCCTCTTCCCCCACGTGGCAATGGAGTAGGATTGCTGACCCAGGCCCCAGTGAGGTAAGGCCTGTACCCCTACCCCAGCTGATGGCTGGGGTAGGGGGCAGGCTCCAGGCTTTTTCTCTCATGAACCTCTCCTTCTCATAATGGGAGCTTTCTGTTATCTTTTCTTTGGATGCTTATTTAAACTCTTTGAAACAAATTCTCCCCACACTGGTAGTGGGAGAAATCTGTAACTTCCCACATGGTGACTGGGAAATTTCCCCATCCAACTCCCCTTTTCCCTAATTTACTAAATTAGAATAAATGTGTAATTAAAATTTAATTCTGTCCCTGTGTACAATTCTTTGGCATTAGAGGACAAGAACTCGGAGTAGGAGGAGGGGGAAGGGAGGATTCCAAAACTCTCTCTCTCTCCCCGTGTTGCTTACGAATATCAATTATCAGCAACCCATATCATAATGGAGGTTTCCCACCGAGATCTAAATCATTTTTGATTTCCACATTTATTCTAATTTTAAACAAGAGAAGAAAAAATGTTTCCTTTCTGTTCCTTGCTGGATAAATTCAAGCTGATCCTTGGGCGGAAAATCCCTGAAGCAAAGGGTGTGGAACGCTGATGCCTTGTTCAGCAGCCTTCAGGGGGACCACGTGGGCAGCCCCAGGCAGCCCCTAGATAGAACACTGAGGACAAAAATGTCTCACTGCAGGCAGAGTAACCTGGGACATCTTTGCATTCCCTGGCAGGAATAAGACAGAAAGTTAACCTGGAACACAGCCTCGGCAAGCACTGTGGATTAAATAACACAGGCTTTAGGCTGACCCTGGGCCTCTTAATTCAAAAACAGTGGAGCTGCAATTTATAATTCTTAGTTTTTCTAAAGACAGCCTAAAAGCAACTGAACTGATTTGAGGACCCCCTGGGGGGGTGCCTTCACTCCAGAGTCTGGCGGCTGGGTGGAGTTGGGCTGGGTGGAGCTGAGCAACTCAAACCCCCCAGGCAGCTTTTTGGCCTTAGTGGCTGAGAACAAAAGATTTGCCATGGAGCCAAGGGTGCTAAATGTTTTTTTTTTTTTTTAATTTCAAAAGGGTCAGAAACTATATTTGCTTTTTTTATTGGAATGATTCTAAAATACAGGCTAATAAAATGATTTTCTCTTCCAACCTAAAAGTAAAAGGTGTGCCTGCATACTTCCATAAATTGAAATTAATGTAATTTCAAATCAATTGTAAAGCCTTCTATGGAACCATTTGTTCAGAGCGAATTAAGCCTTGTAACACATGTTGTATTTTCACAGAGCTGAGACAGGAGGATGACAAAATGCTTAATCGACTAATAAAAATTTCCTTCTGGGTTATTCAAAGGCATTTTCCTGATTCTACCATGTTTGGATTTTAACCATGTTTTCCCAGGTTAACCCTGATCAATTTTGAAAATTCTACCAATGGGTGAATTGTCATATGTTTTCAAAGGTAACATTCTAAAATATAGTAAATGTGAATATAGCTTGTCTCAGAGATCATTATGTTTTGCCTATACTGTTTCAAAATGTGCAACATGAAATTATTAATAGGAGATATCTTAAGTATTATATGGTTTGTCAATTTCTTAAAATTATATTCATAGAGGTGTTACATACAAGAAATGCCTAGCTCTTTTAATACCGGAATATATTTTCTACTACTAAGTAAAGGTTTAGTCAGATTGGTATGATTTCTCTAAATTCTATAAAGAATAAGAAAGCTAAATGTCTAGACAAATATGCGCTGTATGCCAATTTTCCTATGAAAGCCAATTACAGATTCTAGGGCTCATGGATTTAACAATTAAAAAAGCATATACTTATATGCTCCACTGGCTTTGACTTTGGGACAGAGCTCTCCTAAAGCCAAACTCCAGAAACAGACGTATTTCCCAATGCTTCCTCATAAGCCCGACTGGCCCTCTGGCTTATGACAAATATAAGGGAAATAAACACAAGGAGATTTATATTTTTCTTATGGTGCCAAAGTCCATGATTATGTAGGTAAACTGAGTCAAAGAGAAAGACATAAGGCTTCCTTTCTCATCTATTGCTAAATGGTTAGAGACATTGCCTTATATGTTTAAGTGCGTTAAGGACCAGGTTGTTCAATGGTTAGAGACACTTTTCAATGGTTATACTCATTTGGCATCCTTAGAAAGGAAAGGATCTGCACCTAAATTCTAGTAAATATAGTAAGTGCTTGGGTTTTTGCAAAAGGGCTAGTCATGATAAGCTTTAGAGGAATGACCACCACAGGTCAACTTTAAGTGCTAAATGATTCTCTAGCCTAAGTTTTTATAAACAGAGTGCATTGTAAAACTATGTAATCTGACCACTGCTACCTCTGGACTTGATCACTCCAGTTATAGTTTTTGGCTCAGTGACTCTAATTCTAGTCCTAGCTAAAGTAATCAACCCATGAGTTAAGAAAAAAGGATATTTAAAACTAGTTCCATCATTAGGCTTGCTTAGAGTTTCGAGCTGTTCTTAAGGAAATCAGATGATTGAGTTATTAAAAACACCTGATATCAACTTTATTCTCCCTTCTATGGTTACTTCACTTTTAATTTATGTCTCAACAGTGATTCTATATAATGGGGATAAGAGGAAATTGAATGCTAAATATGTATGAGGTGCTAATGAGAAGGAATTTTAGTGGAACTTATTGAAGGAATATATAGAATGGTATTTTTTAAAGGTACTAAATAAAGATATTTACTAAGAGGGATTTCTCTCAATTATAACTGAGAGACATATAAAAAGAATTGCAGAAGGAACTTGAAAGAATGATAAAATCTAATGAGTAAGTAATAAGAGAAGGTGATGAGAAAGATGTAAAAAAATGGACTCAATTTCCTTTTATAAGAGATGCTAGTAACTATTAATATTTACTGGGTGTAACATTCTTAATCTCTGCAGATGGTATTAAACCATGTCTCACATCCCTAGACTTAAAATGATTATAGATTTCCCTTGAAGAAAGCAACAGAGCCATAGTTCCAAAGCTACCCTGAAGCACGCAAGATTGGGGACCTATATACCAGACTCCCAACAACCAGAGAGATGGAAATGAGGTCCCCAGCCACCTCCCCCAGCTGAGCGATTAAGTGAGCTAAGACAAGAGTATGCGTAGCCTCTACACTTAGAAGCCTAATCAATGCCTCGGGTGCTCTCATATGCTGTAATATGGGACCCATGCTGGGGAGGTCTGGAGAAGTCAGGCTTGGGGGCTAGCCTCTTAGGGATAGTACGGAATTCCTGAAGGGGACCCCCCTTGCTTCAAGAAAACACATAGAGCGCACTATGTGTCTTCTTAGGTTTGGGACTAACTCGAAATTTGGGACCCAGGCTCCTGTACAGAGGACACCCCAAATTTCTGGTCCCAGAATCGGTTTTCAAAGGAGATGACCCCTCTTTTCAGCGAAAATGAGAACTATGAATTGGGCATGATTCTGATTCAAGAATCTTCTGTCTCTTTTTCTCCATTGCTGTTTCAGGTAGAACATTCAGCCCCAAAAGTCTCCACTTAGCACAGGGCAATTTTATAAGACTGCCCATTGCCCTTCTTCAAAAACTGAAGGAGACAATTAGAAAAACATGCTAACTTATAAAAATTGGTGGCTAAACCAACCAAGAGCTTAAACAGCTGCTCTGAGGTCCAACTGGTGTTATTACAATTAAAGGCCAAAAGGGAACAAAAGAAAATAAATTTTAAAAAGACAAGGGAGATATAAATAAATAACCAACATCACTATAACAGGTTGCCTAAGGAAGGCCCCCTTCAGGAAAGGGGACATCACCAAGGATTGCTTCCTTGGAATAAAGAGGGGGACACGTTGCGGAAACTGTCCCAAAGGAAAATGTTGCCAGGCCCTTCCAAGACCTTATTCTAGATGCTAAGGTTTAACTATCATGGTTAAGGTTATCACCAACAGCTCACAAATACTAAATTGTTCATGGATTAAGAAATTTAAAAAAAGAATTCTTATGGTACTCACCCAAGCTAATTGTATTTCTTTGTCAATATGTAAATTATTGGACACATTAAAATTTTAAGATAAAGGTTACTTCTAAAATAAGGCTCTCACATCTAAAAACATTGTGAGTTTTTTTTTTTCACCTCTGCCACAGCACTGTTTTTTTTTCACCTTAAAAACATTGTGAATTTTAAAAGATGGTTTCTATTTGTTTATGCTAATGCCACCAAATGATCATCATGGGACTTATATAACTTTAAGGTTTAATTTCAGCCATTGTGGCTTCTATCCTCCTATTAGGTAAATAGGTTGAAGGAACTTAAGCTTTTATATAATTTCTGTCATGGATAAGACATAAAAATTGTCTTATGTTTGTGAGTATCTCTACTATATATCAGGCTAATTAGTGCCTGATTAAAGTTAAACTAACAAAATTGGTTGTCAAAGGTTTTCTCTCTTGAAAGCAGATTCACCAAGGATTATATTAACATTCAGCTGTTCTGAATTGACAGGACCAAACTCAGCCTTATTGTGAGTAATCACAGAGTCTCTATCTAAGATATTATTTCAACAATTATCTTATTTTGTGTACTTAAACGAACTCCTTAAGACATATTCCCTATTCCAGGATTCAAGTTCAGACATCTGAGGACAATTTGAGTTTCTAAACCCTCCAGGATAATTGGTATGTTTTCAAATATATATGCTGCCTTGCTGAATGGTTCTTAATCTAATGACTTCCAGGTTAGATCTCTATATTTTAACTTATTGCCAAAATGCTTTTAAAACTATATTTTGTCTATATTAACAGTCATGAGATATTATGGCCTAAACCATTCCAAATAGATAAACTCAAGGTTGTACAAAATAGACTAAATGTTATGCCATTCTCTAATTAGATATGCCTTATTAGTCAATGTAAATGTCAATATGGATATATCTATCCTACAAGGTTAAAACAAATTCCTCTCTAAGTGTGTTAACTACCTATATAAAAGTCAAATCCAATTGGAGCCATGGAACAAAATGGGCTAGTATTTTGGCCTCTGTTCCCAGGTCACAAAGGCCACAGGAAACGAAAGGGGCCATACTGGAGTCTTTTTACACTGCATCTCTGGATGTTACCTCTCCTTCTCAACAAGGAGGATATGGAAGCCCAGAAACAAATCAGTGTATAGCACAGACAGGAGAGTCCATTTGGGACAAATCGTCGTCCCCCCCCAGCATCCCAGCAAGGGAGAAAACCAAGGTCAGCATGACCTGGACTCTGCTTCACTGAAAGCGATAATGCTGAAGAAGCCATAGCGCTTCTCCCAGACCCCAATTCCTCCTTGGAGAGCCATCGTGACACCCAAAAGGACATACTTGTTAAATCTTGGCTTTATACCAGGTCTTAAACACTCAGAGAGAAATTTATAACCAAGGGTATATAATAATAATTCTAATCCTATGACTGTCATAAGCCTCCAACCATCCAAATGGTTTCTAACAGGATGGAATCTAAAATAAATATGTACTGGACAGCTCCCACTGATACTAAAGGAGTTTTGTGACACCAGTCTCTGTCCCTGGCTTGCCCCAGAAAGAATTGGAGAATATATTTTAAAATTTCCTTAAATATAGGGAAGACAAGGTAAACACCTTAGCATGCTCAACTTGGTTACAGATTTGGATGCAGGCAGACTGTTGTCTGGCATATTTGTTCCTTCCATTGGAGAGGATACTGCTAGGAGAATCTGCTGAATTCTGAATTCTAATAATGAGAAGAATCAAGGGGCTCTGAATGCCCTCATACCTACCTTAGGTGATGCTTGTGCTATTAATAAGATTGAATAATATATATTTCTCCTGTGTGTTAATAAATGTCACATGCTTTGCAAGCCATACAGGAACCGTCAGACCATATCAGATGCTACGATGCCATTCGATAACCCATTCTGGGGATGGATCTCGAGTCTCCAGGATGGACAGCAACCCGACACTGAACCACTCTCCACTGGACACCCTATGTGGAACACTCCCCACTTCTGGGGGGGGGAGCTACCCCACCTCCTGCCTCACAATGTGAGACAGGACAAATCTTGGCAATGTGATATATGGCTAAGGGGTCTCTCTCTCTCTCTCTCTCTCTCTTGGGCTTTAGCTAGGGACCCTCCCCTCTCTGAGGGATACCCCCAGCTGCAATAACTTCGTGTCCTATTCAGCAGGAAATAGACAAGAGAGAAACTTCTTCGTCCCCATTCCCAACAGCAGTTGGGGTGTCCTCAAGAGAGGGGAGAATATGTGAGAGTTTAGGAGTGAGACCCAACACAAGGTTGCCAAGCCTCTCTCTTGACCCCTCCCCAGTCAGAGCTTGACACTATTTAAGTTTGCCTTGCTTCTTAATAGGTTCAAAAATGGTATTGTTAACTCTTGTTTCTTAAACATTTATGTACTTCTTCTGGTGCCTTTATTTATTTTAAAATGTATGTACTTTCTAATGCTTTTTTTCCCAAAATCAACACCCTAGTACCCTAACAGCAGTTAGGGTTATTCCTTCAGAGGGGGGATTGTGATGGTCAGAAGTCTGCAGAAACCACCCCTCCCCTTCCAGCCCCTACCCTTGAATGGGAGGTGTCTAGTTAGAGCTACAACCTAGGTGCTAAAACTGATTGGTCAAATATAAACCAATCAGCTGTCCCATTAACTCACCTGGGGAGGACTTAAAACTGGCTTCCCTAGAGGAAGCCAGCTCTCTTCTTCCCCCACATGGCAATAGAGTAGAAGGACTGCTGACCCAGGCCTCAGTGAGGTAAGGCCTGTACCCCTACCCCAGCCAGGCTTTTTCTCTCATGAACCTCTCCTTCTCATAATGGGAGCTTTCTGTTATCTTTTCTTTGGCTGGTTATTTAAACTCTCTGAAACAAATTCTCCCCACACTGGTAGTGGGAGAAATCTGTAACTTCCCACATGGTGACTGGGAAATTTCCCCATCCAACTCCCCTTTTCCCTAATTTACTAAATTAGAATAAATGTGTAATTAAAATTTAATTCTGTCCCTATGTACAATTCTTTGGCATTAGAGGACAAGAACTCGGAGTAGGAGGAGGGGGAAGGAAGGATTCCAAAACTCTCTCTCTCTCCCCATGTTGCTTATGAATATTAATTATCAGCAACCTGTATCATTACTACACCCAGCTCCAACCCAAAAATCTTTGTGTTGAGAAGGGAATAGAGAACAGGGCAGGCTGATCACAGAAGCAATGATTTTGGCTGAACTCCCAGAGATTCAACCAGTCTGAAACAAGGATTTTTGGGGTTTCTTCTCAATACACCAATTTGCCAATGCACCAACTGTAAGGTCGGAATTCAGGCTACACCCTGATCCTCTTCCCCAACCAGCCTCGAGAAGTATCAACAAGAGTCAAAGATAAAGACTTTCCCCCTAAACAAGAGCCACGCCTGGCCTGAGGGACTGTCCTTCCCTATCCTTACTATCCTGAGAGCATGTGACCACCTGAGCCCTCCACCCAACCTCATGTGACCACCTGGACCCCAACCCGAACATTTTTCCCCTTAAAAACCCTGATCTAAACCTGCCTCATGCGCTTTTTACCACTCTTGGTGAAAAAGCCCGGCAGCTCGTTTTTCCTCCTATTAAAACCTTTCCTTTCAGAGTGGTCTCTCGTGGTCAT
>PVHP010023683.1:0-29444 GCA_004024765.1 Zapus hudsonius | reverse complement strand
CTCTCTCTCTCTCTCTCTGCCTTCTGAAAAATACAAACAGAATCTCCATCAGATATTGAGATCAGTATAGGGAGACTGAGATACACATTTTTGAATTGGCTAGATTCTATTGTCAGTAGCCTCTTTGTAATTCACTTGTAAAGTCAATTTCTCTTTGGTGGCCCAAGATTTTGGTTCCCAATGCTTTTCACCCTGAGTACCTAATTTTGTCAATATTTTAATAGGGTATATGATTTTACTTAACATAGTTTCATTTAACAAAGAAGAATTAAAAATCAAAATAGTCCCACTATGTTTTCAGTTCTAACTATATGGAAGAAATCATTGCTATATTTCAAGAAAGGACATTTATCGAGTAATGAATGAATGAATGGCTAAAATAGGCTTATTCTCCCACAGTGAGTACATAGAAATTAATAAAATATAGTAAACAACTATTTACACAAAAGGACAAAAAGTCAGAGTGTGGTAGTTTGATTCAGGTTTCCCCCATAAACTTAATGTGTTCTGAATGCTTGATCCCAAGCTAATGGCTTTTTTTGGAATTGGAACCTTGTTGGAGGCATGTTGTTGGGGCAGATTTACAGGGAGTTACAGCCAGCTTCCCCTTGCCAGTGTTTGGCATACTTTCCTGCCACTGTGTGCAGTGCTGTGGCAGAGGTGATGTCCAAACATCTGCTCATGCTGTTGTTTTCCATGCCATCAGGGAGCTTCCCCTCAAGTCTGTAAACCAATATAAACCCATTCCACCACAAGCTTCTTTTCATCAGATTATTTTCTGTGCAGCAATGAGAAATTAACTACAACATGGAGAAATATTATAATTTGAACAGAAATCACTATAAATGAACAGAAATAACTATGAACACCTTAAGATCAAAATGACTTTCCAAACATGATGCCATAGAGAGGAACTGAGGCACAATCAATATTTTTGTTGAATTAAAGAGTGAAATATAGGAGTTTGAGGGATACAGCACAGATAAAAAAAAATCCTAGAAAGAAACTGGAGTAGGAGGGAGAGGAAGAACTCAAGAAATCTTATTAAATGTCACCCAGAGTATATTACTGACTATTGTCACACAAGTATAGCCTAAGAAATTATAAGTTGACAGGCAGCCAACAAAAAGGCAGAAAAAAATAACAAATTTCCAAAAATTTGTGTATCTCTAGCATTTTTCTAACTCCACCTCGCTATGGGAAGATCTCAGTGGATACCTGTGGCATTCAACAGAGAATCAAGTGGTGAAATCACCTCACTATGGTCTAATTATCCCCTAAATAAAAAGCTCAATCAGATCTGTCTGATCAAAAATTAAAAACCAGTATCAAAAGTAAGCTGAAATTAGTACTTTAATGTCTGCCGAACCACATATAATTTTTTTAAAGAAAGAAAAATTAACACTGGGTGATATTAAATTCACATAGTCTGACATGCATTCAAAATCTCCAAGAAATGTGGATGCAATACAGCAGGAGAAAAATGCAGTTCACACCTGGAGGGGAAAAAAAAAACAGGCATGGGATCAAATGCAGAATTTCCAAAAAAGTAAAAATGAAGGGCTGAGGAGATGGCTCAGAAGTTAAAGATGCTTGCTTGCAGAGTCTGCTGCTTAGTGTTCTTGAGAACCCAGCTAGATCCAGATGCGCAGGGAGTTACATGTGTCTCAAGTTCATCTGCAGTGGGACAAGGTCCCCATGTGTCCATCCCCTACCCCTCTCTTTTTTCCTCTCTGTGTATAAATAAGAATATTTTAAAATATTAAATAAAATTTAAATATATAAGTTTAAAATTTATCTACATGTTTTTTCTTGGTTTCATTTGTGTATCATTAGTTCTCACCTCTCCGTGAATGTTGTCACTAATTGGTAAACAGGGACAGCACTGTTGTTGAAAATAGGGGAAGAAATGGGATTGAATTTCACTTATTAAATATTTTCCTTAATATGATCATGCACCAAGCTCCTATGTGTTTTAAATAATGAGGATATAGCAGTATACAATACAGGAAGGTTACCTTCCTTCATGGAAATTACATTATTCTGTACAGAAACTAAAAGTAAATAAATAAATACATATGGACAAATGTAATGGAAATTGAGGTTTCAGAGAATTGTTTTTATCCATTCCTGTAAGTGAGCTCAGACTAGGTCTGGGATTTTAGAATCAATACCTTCCATTAAGGCAATTCCTAGTCCTTTCAGTACTTAAGCTAGGAGGAAGAAAAAAAAAAATTTTCCCTCCAAAGTAGCACCTGCTGACCCTGAACCACACCAAAAGCTCAAAAGCCCATCTTCTTAAGATTTGGGATAATGGGGTTCCACAAAATTTCCACCTTGTGTGAAGCAGACACCTCATTCAGAGTGAGCCAGACACCATGGACCACAGCAGTGTGGCATCCTTCCATTCCTACTTTCCAACCAAGACTTTACAACATTTTGTTTCCTAATACTAGATGGTTCAGAGCTTCCCCCTCCCAACTTTCCCACTGTGTTACAGGCTCTGTCTGCCTTTGGCTGTGAATCTGCTGAGCCAGTGCCAGTCCAGCTGAATAGATGTTGCTGCCTGCTGTATGTCTCAGAGTCCTCATTCCCTGTTCTATAATCCTGTTACATGTCATGTGGCTCTTATCTTGGATTCAGAGATGATGACTCTTTTCACCTCCCTTGTTAATGAAATGCAACTTTACCAAGATACCAGGAGAGTTAACTTTTGGAGCCAGAGGACCAATGGATCCATAGGGTACTGGTTCTCCTAGCTGCTCAGAACCAGTATTCCAGAGGCACCATGAGGTAAGGCTTAGGAATAAGCAAGAACATGTAACCCATTAGATCAGTAAGAAGCCAGGTTCATTTTGGCAGGCATGCCTCTTTGGCAGAAGGGGTAGCTGATCATCTCTGGGTAGTAGCTTCTGTTATTGGAGATGAAACTGTGCCTAAGATTCTGGAAGGCAAGTTGGAAGCATTTTGTAAATGTGAACTGAGATGGGCAATGGGAAAGTGGGGATTGCTGTATCGAGTGTGAAATATGACTCACATTTCCTTGGTGACCTCATAGGGCTTTGAGTAGCATCAGACTCTGGAAGATTTGCTCGTCACTACTATTTTGATCATAAGAGGCATTTGAAGCATTACTGTGAGTAGAGCCACCAGGTGCAGACAAGTTGATTGCTCACCTCTTCATGTAAGAGTAGTGTCCAAGAAAAAATGAGTGGCAAATAGAATAAGCATACCCCTTTAGCATACCACTTTAGTGTTTGAAGAACATTTTCAAAAAGGGATATTCAGGAGATTATGGTGCTAGACTGACTCCTGAAGAATTTTAGACTCTCCCTTGAGGCAGATTGGACTGCATTCAGGGTGGGATGCCCCTCTAAGAGGTGATTAGTCAAAGATCTTGTTAACAGAGTATTTAAAGTTGTAGTGGAGGACCCAGGCCACCCTGATTAATTTTGCTACATACACTAGTCACAAGATATAGTCCTTCTGGCTAAACGCCTGTGTAGAAGAAATCTGTAAAAATTTAATGACCCAGATATAAACTTCTGATGGCCTTATTGAGGCCACAAAATGCTGACCAGTACCCAAGAAGCCCATTTTAATTGTGGAGCCAGAAGAGATTATACTACCTTATGCCCTACCTTATTCTCAGCTTCCTGAACCTACCACAGCCAAATCTTAGACAGAGGCCCCAAGGAAAATCCACCTCCCCCAAGAACTCACATGACACATTCCTGGCTTCAGCCACCACAGTGCCACCAGTCCTGAACCTGTAAGATTCAGACAGGGAACATCAGGAGAACCTAGCCAATAGTTTACTCCTTCAAGAGGCATGGAAGAGCCCAACAGATGTTTCTAAACTCAGTACCCCACCTTCTATAATCAAGGTGACACATGAAAGAAGAGCAAGATAATTAGTTGCATATATCAGCCTTTTACCTCCACTGGCCTCCAAAATAGTAACAAGTATAATTCTCATTCACTGGGAAGCCTCAGGCTATGAATGGTCTAATTCAGTCTATCACCTAGAACCATAATCCCACATGAGATGATTGCTACCAGAAACTAAATTATACAGGCTGCATTAAATTGGACAGAGAAACATGCTCCAGAGGAAACTCTAATGCCAAGGTCCATGCCTCAAACCAGTTCCTTGGAAAGACCACACTGGAACATAAATGATGACCAAGACCTCCAGAAGCATGAATATTATCAGGAGGACATAGTAAATGTCATGAGAAAAGATGGAAAGAAAGTCAGAGGATCAAGGAACCTGAAGAGAATTGAGCCAATTCCATGAGAAGCATGGGAAACATTATGTCTTTAGACCCTCTTTGACCCAGAATTGTGCAAGAATCAGTGGGTAATCAATGGAGCTAATCAGGCCCAGAGAGAACATAAATGTAAACTACAGAAGCCTTAAAGTTTTTCTGCAATGAATGCCAGTCAACTATACTGGAGGTGGAATGAATGCATTTATCCATAGAGACTAAGAGGCCTGATGAGATGCAGACAGGAAACTGAAGAAGGTAGAACTCTTGCCACCACCCAGGTGGGGCCATCAGTAAAGCCCCAGACAGGAGCTCTTCTGCACAAGGCTGAGGCCAGAGAAAGAACCGACAAGAAGGACCACCATACCCAGAGTGGAGAATGAGAAGGAGCAGTGTGCTTTTTTTTTTTTCCATCAGGAGGGTCACTGGAAGAATAATTCTTCCCATTCATGGAATTATTGCCTAGCTCCACAGAGTGGGAGAGGCCAGGTCATTCAGGGACAATACCAACAGGACATCACCTTCAGGAGGCCCCTGGGAATGATTTTGTTGGTCTAGCTGCTATGGGAGGCTATTAGGAAGAATAGAATAGACAACAAAACATTTTGTTGGGCCCTCAGAAGTCTATGGTCCAAACGACTACAGAGGGATGGTCCATTGACTTTATGGTGGTTACTGGTGATGAATATTCTGTAGTAACTCAATCCATGGACCTTTATCACAAAGACAAGCCACTATAGTGGGAGTTACTGGTAGCCAAGTTCATCACCCCTTCTTATTATCTTGATGATGCAATTGAGATGGCAGTGAAATTATTCATGAATCCCTGTACCTCTGTGAGTATCTGGTGTCTTTAATGGGTGGAGACTTTTTGGGATAACTTCAATATGTGTAATCATAATTGACCCCAGACAACCCTGTCAAGCCATGTGGAGGATTATCTTGAGAATGGAAATACAGGCTAGAAGGTAAGCAACATGTGTGAGAAAACCTGTGTGGGCTGGCTGTGCACTGAGTTGAGACTTACTGTGCCAAATTGGGATGTGTTTTATGGGCCACTTGGCGAGAAAAAAGAAAAAAAGCAAAACAGCATTCCTTCTAAAGAGTACCTCTATATAAGATTGTTATTTAGGAAACTGTATCCCTTTTAATTTTATAATTCTGAAACTAAAAGACTCCAGATGAAGTGAAAGCTGGAAGTTTGGGATATTTGTCTTTGGACAAGCATAAGTCCAGGAACTATCCTAGATTTCAAAAGAGTTTCAATTATACACAAAGTCATGCAACACCAAGTTTTTCATTCCTCTCATGAAAAATTAGAAAGAAGTCCTTCTCCTCTCCTAAACACAAGAATCTTGTTTCTGGCCCTGGTGGAGACAAGAGCCCAGATAATAAATGTTTCTTCTTGCTATGTAGATAGGGGAACCAATATGGGGAATCAATGGCCTTAGGAGGCTAGAGAGTTAGATCCCTGTGAATCTTATAAAAAGATAGGACACTGCCACCTTGCCACTGCTGTTTGGCTTCTGAAAATCTCAATTATTGGCAAAAAACAAACAAACAAACAAAAAACTAACTTCTTAGTCTAATGTGAATCACAATTTAACAGCTCTGTTGGAAGCCTGAGATAACTGAGTAAATGTTTCTAGAATGCAACCACCCAGAAAAACCCAATGAAGAGGGTTAGAATTGCAAAATTGATGGGATTACTTAATTACCTAGCAGGCAGATCCTTGCTGCAAGAGGCTGTGTCACTGGGATCGGATCTTAGAGCCCAACCATAAAATGTGTTTAGGGGTGGATCTTCAGTCCAGCCCAAATAGGTGTGGTCAGATCCCTTTAAACTCTGGAAACCCATGCTTGTTGGTGGTGTTTGTTTGCTACAGCTGTTTCCCTCTGTTTGGATCTGTAAAAGGGAGCCAGCTTCCTCCACCATTGATGGTGTTCCCCTGGACTCTGTAAGCCTGAACTAAGCCCCTTTCTTGCAGAAGCTGTGTCGGGTGAGATGTTTGTCAGAGCAGGATAAGCTGACTGCAGCACCGCCTCACAAGATATTTTTGCTTGGACAGATCCTTCCACTAAAAAAGCCCAAAAACTCACACCATTCCTTAAGATTTTGGAGATACTTCTCATGTTTCTTGGCAAGAATTTCAGCCAAGACCTTCTGCAACTATGATGCTTTCTCGGTACACTTCTCCAATATAGAGGGAGCCTCCTCTCCTGCAAAATTTCTTCTCCCTATCTAAAAACTGTACAGTCACAGCACTTAACTTGTGGCAGAAAAGATGTGTTTTCACTTACTAAGGAGCATTTCTTTAAACCTGAAGTTATATATTTAGGTCTACATATAGCACACCAACCTAGGTCTTATTTCAGAATGAAGGTGACTGTGGAAACAACACTTTCCTTCTTAAAACCTGAACTCCTTTTCTTTTTGGGTCTAGTCAACTCCTTCTGTCTTAAGGCCACTCACAAACTGGCATCAGAGGATCCCCACAGCCTTTAGACTTGCCAAGTTCTTAGCAAAGATCCTCCCACTCCCATCCTCAAAGAAGCTCTGACACCTGCTCCAGCTTTAGCATTGCCTAATCCCTCTAAACATTTTCACTACGTGGTAGGTGCCTGGCAGGGCTACTCCCTAGGACTTTTGAGGCAATTGCATGGAACTGATATTCAGACAGTTGCTTACTTCTCTAAACAACTACATCAATGTATTTTGGGCTCTCTTTCCTGCTTAAAACTGATGCCTCAACTGATCTCCTAATCTAAGAGGCTTACAAACTCTGTCCTTATTCTCATCTACACATCCACTCTTTAAAATCTCATTTACTCCTCAAGACAACCTCTTCAATCTCTCCCTCTCACATTCAAACCATACATGACACCCTCCTCCAAACCCTGAATATGTCTCTCTTCAAATGTAACATCATAATTCTATTATTCTGCTCCCCCTCTCCATATCTTCTAAACTAGAAGATATTTCTTCTCATGATTGCTCTAAATTGCTAGATAATTTTCTCAATGTTTTTCTTACTCTACTCAGGGGCACAGTCCTGATTTAGGAAAGATTTATGTCTAGAACTTTCCTGTCCAGAATTGGGCAGACTGCTTCTAGAAGTAGAGACTGAGAGGTTTGAGAGCTAACACCTGGTACCCGCATTAAAGGAATGAGCTGTCTCTAGCAGTGACTTCAGGAAAAAGGAACTGAGGAGACGTTTAGTTTAAGCCATTAGTAAACCTGCTGCATCTGCCATCACCTATGTCAATGTGGCTGTGGCTTCCTCCCTGCTGTATACAGGTACTAATTGGCACTTTGATTAAACAGTCAAAACCAGTAATATGTGAACAAGTTGTACATTTCAACTTTGGATACTCCTTAAACATTTGCTAAAGGAAGTGATGTCAGGTTATAGCCTAGTGGACTCTGCTAATCTGGAACACATACACAGTTTGATCACAAGAAAAATCATGTTAACTCCATCTGTTGCCTTCAACAGATCTATTGGCCAAAAGTTACTGACCTTGTTGTCCTCAATGTTATGATCAGAACTTGTACAAATACATGTTTCTTTTGAGTCAAGAGTTCAACCAGGCTTCTGAAGAAAGGTGCATATGGCATATCTTAGATCAGTCAGCATTTCTAAACATTGTTTATCAATATTGGCTATTTGTGCTTTTCATGCTAAAGGTACATCAAAGCAGAGGAAACCAAGTGTCCTAGTCAAACACATGCAACTGGGATGATCCTCCAAATAAGGCACCATTATGAGAGGAAGGATTTATTGAAGTTGTAGATCCAGGGTAAGTACCATAATGGTGAAATAAGTTGGTCCCCTTTCACAAGTCCAAGTAAAGAGAGAGAAAGAGAGAGAGAGAGAGAGAGAGAGAGAGAGAGAGAGAGAGAGAGAGAGAGAGAGAGAGGCCATCACCAACATCATACACACAGAACAGCAAACAGATAGGGGAAAGGAAGAGATTTCCTTCCCCTCTAGCTTCCTTGCATCCTGCTGAGAGGGCCACCCACTCTGTGGGAAGGGCTCATTCTGGTGGAAGGACCTCCTCCTTTAAATATTACTTCTTTGAGGCAACCTTGGTGACCCCCCAAATTACTGTGTATGACTAAACAAGTCAAGTTGACAACAAAACTCCATCATCATACCTAGTTAAATTTGTTTTAAGGAGATAGATTATACAGTTGTAAGATTATCTTTAGAGAAAGTAACAAGTAAGGAATTTAGCATCTCACAGCAATAATATCACAAAAGATATTTGTAAAGTCCATAAGAAATATTTCCAGTTCTTTTCCATAGTACATATCCATAGTTCATTTGCAGAGTTTGTTCTTATAGTTCATCCCCACTTTTCATATTATCTCTGACTCTCCTCTATTCTTCCCATTTCCCACATGGTTCATGGGAACACAACCAAAAACTAGGGAAAATCCAGGGTAGAATATGCTGTAGTTATTCCAGATCCAACTGTAGAGTCGGGACCTTCTGGGATCACTTCACAAGTCAAATTTATACCACTAACCATAGCATTAATCCTTGCTAAAGGGTCAATAGTTACTATTTATATACAAAATATGCCTTGTGTTCATTCTCATACTCCCTTCTGAAGAAACAGGCACATTTTAAGCCTTAGAAGTGAAAACTGTTATCTTTAAAATGCCAGAGGAAGTGAGCATCTCAGGAAAAATGTGGGAAAGTTATAATGTAATGATATCTGGAGACATTTCAAAATGGACCTATCTGTAACAAAAAAGAGGCTTTATGAACTTGCTGTGTCATTGAACAGTGAGAACTGAAATAATTAAAGAAGGGGGACTCATATTCCCATTTTCATCTTCCTTCAGAAAGTTATGTGTACAATGGTGCTATCAGAGATCAGGAGACAGGAGCAAGGGCGATGGGGAGAGTTTAATCAGTAAGTAATCAGTTACAGTCAGACAGAACTAAGAAGACCAGTGTGCTATTGTGCCATAGGATGACTATGGATAATAGGAATACATGGTAAATTTCAAACTCAAATAGAAAGCAGGTTACCTGCTATAACCAAAAGGGAAATATACTGCTTTATTAAATGGCAGAGGAACAGTTGATGTGAGAATGGACTATTAAAACAAAATAAAAAAAAAAACAGTATTTATGTTGGATTCTATTGTTTCATAAAATGACCACATAATTATGTACCAACCTGTTGTTTATAAACCCCCTTAACATTTAGTATTGCGTTTCCCACATTGAAAATGTACAGTCTAAAAATGTGCATTAAAATTTATTTTATTAAATATTGAATATATGGCAAAATAACAACTTTGATACATTTTTCAAATGTAATGGGGTGAGTTGGGGGTTATAATTTAGATAACACCCAACAAAAATTCCAATGCACCCCAAAATTTAAGGAGTATAAGAATTCTTGTCTACAAAGTTAAAGAATTAAAATCATATACAACCATATATTAAGGTATAGTGGGAGACGTTATTATTTAATGGACCATGGGGAGTTACAGAGTTCTCCAGCTACCAGTGTGGGGAGAACACGTGGAAAATTTAACAGAACTTATTCTATTTAGCTAAACAAGTAGCAGCAGCAGAAAAAAAAAAAAAAAAAAAACAGAGGGCTCCCTTCATGAGAAGGAGAGGTTCATATGAAAAAAAAAATCATTCTGTGACAGGGTCAGGCATCTGCAGGGAACACCCCTCCCCTTGAGTGGGAGGTATCTAGCTAGAGCTACAACCTAGGGGCTAAAACCAATTGGTCAGATATGAACCAATCAGCTGTCTCTCTGACTCACCTGGGAAAAATTTAAATTAACTTCCTTAGAGGAAGCGGATCTCTTCTCCCACATGGCCAGGCAGCAGAAGGATCTCTGAATTTCCAGGCCTTAGGAAGGTAAGGCCTATCCCACCCCAGTGAATAGCTTTTTCCCTCATGAATCTCTCTTTCTCATGATGGGAGCTCTCTATTATCTTTTCTTCTGCTGCTGATTTAGCTGAACAACTTAAGTTCTGTTAAACTCACTACATTTTCTCAACACACTGGTGGCTGGAGAACTCTGTATTTCCCATGTTTCCTTAAATAATATGATATTATGAACCTCACAGACCACGTGGTTACTGGGAGGCTTCCCACATCCAATTCCCCTTTTCCTAAATTGATCTAGAATAAATGTGTAATAAACTTATTTCTGTCCCTGTGTATAATTCTTTTGCATTAGAGGACACAAACTGGGAGGGGGTACTCAATGGTAAAAACCAAGTATAACTGTGCCAAGATTTCCTCTTATCAATTTCCCCACCCCAGCCATTAGGGGAGCAGGGGTAGGCCTTACCTTACTAAGGCCAGATTCAGAGGTACTTCTCCTGACCTGGCATGTGGGGAAAACAGGGCAGATTAACTCTTCAGTATTCCCTGCTTTAGGTGGGCAGGGAAACCACGAATTGGTTCATACTTGCCCAAAAAGTTTTAGTGCCTTGGTTTAGGCTCTGGATAGAGACACCTTCCACTCAAGGGCAGGTGTCTATGGAGCTGCCTGATCCATCACAATCCCCCCCCCCTCTGAAGAAATAACCCTAATTGCTGTTAGGGTACTGGGGTAAGGGATTGAAATAAAAAGGCAACAGAAAGAAGTACATATATGTTTAAGAAACAAGCGTTAACAATACCCTTTTTGATCCTGTAGAAGGCAAGGCAAAGCTCTGATTGGGGAGGGCTTAAGGAGGAGCTTGGGGACATTGTGTGTGGTCTCTTTTCTAATCTTCCACATATTCATTAGAGCTGGCCATAGTGGAAACTGGGAAGAAGGATCCCTATGGGTTTATAGCCAACCTTGACTGCTTAGTAAGTTCCAGATTATTCTGAGCTAGAGTAACAACCTGACTCAAAAAAGTCTGCAAATTGATGCATTTATCAAAGAGTAAGGTGAGATTCTCTGTAAAATTTATCATGAAAATTCTATGTGTATCATTTGATACACATAATTTGTGCCTCACATATGTTTCAACAGGGTAGTTAATATGAGCAACACATGTTGATTTATCTTAAAATCTGAGTTTTCATGTGAAATTAACAAATTACTGCTTAAATGCATAATTTAATGCATTTCTTCTATTAGAGTCACCTTGCCTTTTAAGTCACATAACATACAATTTATACTTCAGAGGTTGGTGTTTCTTATTTTAATATATACTGAAGTGCAATGTTGACAGCAAAGCCAAATATTAAAGCCACTTGTCAGGACCTAGGGGATTTCATCATCATTCTTATTTCCACAAGGTGTAAGGTCAACACTCCAAGAAGTGATTCAATAAATATTCAGGAGGATGGTGAATTGTCTTGAAGTAGGAATTACCAACTGCCAATACAATTAGTGACAAAAGAGCAGGGAGGCCATCCCCAGAAGCACAGTTCCACTTGGGAGCTGTGGAGCACTTCAAGAAAATAGTGGATTTTGCTAAAGGTGACATCAGGTAATAGGTTCTTTGCTGATGTAGTTTCAAATTTCTCAATCATTCTTATTATAGCATATGTGATTTTTTTAAATTTGAAAATAAAACTATCATTGTTATTTTACTTAGTAATGTTTTGCTTAAAATATGTCCCTTTATTTTAATGCAAATGACATCTCAATTATCTCCAACCATAACTACTATCTGAGTTAATTATGTCAAATTTCTCTTTGTTTTCTACTATAGGTATATATTTTTTTATAAATCTACTAGGGACACATATGGTGGATTGGATTGGATGAATAGAAGAAAAATATTAAGCTCTGATTTACTTATCAAAGATTAATTCTGAAATTTATTTTTATTGTACATAAGATTTAATACATAGTTATCAGAAAACTAGTGGACAATCCTGACTTCACATTTTAAATTGAAGTAGTTCCATTAGTACACTGATTGATTGGTGCCTTAGTATACTGATTTATTGGTGCCAGATTAATGATGGATCACACATCATCCTGAAATTGTAGGCTTTGGTGTTTTAGCACTAAGGACTTAAATGCAATCAGTTAAGCTTAGTAATGTCCATGCATTCTTTTTTGTTTTCCTTGCACACTAGATGATCAAAACCTTCTGGAAACCCCACTCCAGCAAGTTCATGCTAGGTTCTCTTTAAGAGACCAGCACTCTGTATTCTCTGCTGCTAACCATATAAATTACTTAATTTATTTCAATTTCACTTCTCTTCTGTATTAAGTCTAATGACTTACCCTTTTTTTCTTGTGTGTATGTAATGTAATCTAGTGTGTGTGTGTGTGTGTGTGTGTGTGTGTGTGTGTGTGTGTGTGTGTAGTGTGGTGTGTGCTATATGGACGTGTTTGTACCCTCGCTGTGCCCCATGTGCTGGCCTATGTCAGGAGGCGCTCAACTGCATTGGCCTGAATAGAGAGGCAGGTGTCCTGCCCCATTGTTCTGCTCATTCTTATTTGAATTGGATTCTCTTACTGATACCAGGGGTGAACACTGCTTTTCCTTTGTGAGCCCAGGCAAGTCTCTGGTTTTTGCACCCTTTTGTGGGACTGGAGCAACAGGTTTGTTTGGCCATACCCAGCTGTTGATGTGTGCTCTGGATTTCACATTCTGGAAGTTTCAGTCCTTCTCAGGCTGTCTTGCCTGTGCAGGAATTGCACATAAACACTGATTCATCTGTTCAGCCCAATTTACCTTTTCTTATATTCCTTCATACTTTGCTTCCTTCCATGAGAGCATAGCAACGGCATTTTAAATGATTAATGTGTTTTTTTTAAATAAATAATACACTGTACTCTGGGTGATTTATTTACTCAAATAGTCAAGAAGAAAAAAAAGTTTAAGAGAAAATAATTTTCTTTAAAATGATGCCTACAGAGGCTTGTTATTAAAAAATTAATAGTGTGTAGTTGCAATAAATAAAATAATAGAGAATTAAATTCAAGGAAGGGATATGTTGATAGCTTAGATTAGATGAAATGTATACTATATATATATGTGTATACACAATGTATGCTGCTAACATACAGGTTACAAACACGTGTTCATAGAGGAGCTGGGCAGGGTAAACATTTATTTATTCTTTGGCCACTTCTTTTCTACAGTACTTGACTTTTCTCTGTCACCATATTTTTTTAAATATTGTTACAATAATAAAATATAACCACTTCCAATTCCTAGCTTCAAAGTCATCTAGTTGACAACATGAAGAATGGTGATGCAATTCATGTGTGTCTCTCTTACAGCACAATTGCACTTTCAAGAGTAAGATGAATTGTTTAATGTTATAAATGAACATCGGCGCCAATTTATTTCTGTTGTGAAAACCATTTCTCTAATTCACAAGCTCTTCTGAAATCACAAATGGGAACATCAAGATAAGCAAGGAAACAGATGTTTAGAACTACTGGGAATCAATAACTAATTATGCAAGAATCTATTGCCTTCTTGCTGTCAGAGAAGAGGGTTTGACAAGTTAATTAATTTGTCTTTCCTCTTATCTAAGCACATCCATCACTCAAAACTTACAGACCCTCTGAATCAATACCAAACATTGGCAGGAATACAATAAACAAACTTCATGACAGTCAGATGTGGTTGCCTTTTACTTTGAGGTCATGAAACTCCTGTCGCATATAAAGCACTGTTTCCTTTTAGCTGGAAAGTTGATATCATTAAAGTGAACATATAGATTTTACAATTGGTGTCCTGCCAAGTGTGGGACGTTAGAGACAAAAATAGGAAGTTCCTGAGTGTTCTTCCATAAGTGTATTTTCCAGATGATGCTTATTTAAATTGTCCTGGAAATGCTGGACCTCTCTTGCTAGACCTCTCTTGCTAGAGTGGAATTTCATCAGGTATTAATGGAAGCAATCCATAGTCTTCTCAGATTTTTTTTAGGCTTTCATAAATCCTCATTTAAGCTTCATGAAGAAAACTAAAATAGATTTTTAGTTTATACTAAATCTTTCTAAAAGTCATGCAAACAGTAACAACAAATCTTCCTGCCTTTAAAATTGAGATTCCCCCACCACCCAAAAAAAGAAATAAAATAAATTACCTGACTAAACAATCTCATTTGATTTCAACACTACAAATCAACAAAGTTCTAATTTTTGTCCTTATTGCTTCTGGACTGTGACCTTTAATCCATTTTCAAAAAAGCATGTTGTAAAGACACTAATGACTCCCTTTGCTTTTTTTTTTCCATGCCGTGTCCTTTCTCTTGGTGACAATTTAACTGTCTTTCTTTTCTATGATGTATGTATGTAAGCAAGCAACAATGACTAGGGAAGCCAAAAAATACAGGTGAAGTATTGACCAGATTTACTTTAAATTTACAAGGAATGTCAGGTCATAAACAATTCTCTATAGGGCTATACATTTGCTTCTCATGATTTTTATCTCACTATCAAAAGTAGCTGTTTCATGTTTTCTTATTATCCTTCCTCTGTTATTTCCAAATGATGACATAGTCTTTCAGTCCCATAAGGTAAAAATATTACAATCAAGTCAGAATTCATAGTTCATGTTCTCTTGGAAATCTTAGCCTGCCAGCACCCACTTTCTTCTGTTGTGCTAATGACTTCCACAGTTCTATTGACACCCTTGTGGAAAATCTTATTCTCTCATGATGTTTGATAAAGATTTTGCATGTTGGCATGCTCCAGTATTTGGAAAAATCCTCAAATACTAATGTTAAAATGTAATTGGCACCAGATGGTACTCAGAATTTTGACTTTTATCAGCAAAACTTTGGCAACTAAAACAGTAAAATTAATAATATGAAGTGGGGTCCTTGCTGCAGTGAATCTGACCATGTTGGTTTTTCACTTTTGGAATGTGTTTGTTGGAGGAATGTGGAAGGATTGTTACTTTGGACAGGAGAAGCCTTGCAGTACTATAAGTAGAGCTTCATGGGCTATTCTGGTGAGAGTTTGAAAATTCTAAATGCAGAGAGAATTGTGAAAGATTTGGTGAAAGAACAGGTTGTGCAATTTTAAAGGGGAAAAAAATAACTCTGCTGTCACTGGACTACTGGAAAAAAAACTGTCTGGTTCTTTCACCCATATCCATAGTGTTTGATCAAGATTGACTTAAAAAGTAAAGGACTGGAATGCTAGGTAAAATGCATAGAACAAAAAGATGAAATTTTATCACAGAAAAAATTCAAGAAAGTTTCAGACACAGAGACTGGTTTTATGTTACTAAACTGCAATTGTTAAACAAATAATGAAATTATGACCATTAAACATTGGTGGACAGTTTTGCATTGAAGCAATGGTAATGATTCCCCGAAGTTGAGCTACAGAAAGGAGGTGGATAATTGGAAAAATAGTGATCTATGCTTCTCTTCAAGGTCAAGCCTAGTCCTCTCCCACCCTATCTGTGGATGTACAAATCTGGCTATGCTACACAAATGATACTGATTTTGGACCCATGCGAAATACAAGGAATACAATGTCATAAAGTACACACTGTTCAAGTAGCTGCTGCAGAAATGTGGCATGTGAAGCAGGGTTGTTGGAATCCTCTGTGCCAACCCAGTAAAGCTAATGTATGAAGTTGAATCATTTCTACGAGATGCAAAGATGTGGCAATGAGAAACAGGGTTGAAATCCTTGTGTGGAGGTCAAGTAAGGGCATTGTATGAAGCCATGAAGATGAAATGTGGTTTTCAGTGGAAAACCAAAGATGTGTTGAATATACCACATTGGTGAAATGGCTTCATGGAGAGCTGTTGGCTCAGGGTGAAATTTTTCCTTGGCTGTTCAGCCCAGCATGAGGGGTAAAATTAGAATACAAAAACTTTTGTCCCTATTTATTGATGTTGGGCTTGATATTTGCCTAAAGGTTATTGATTTTTCATTGATCAAGACTATTTTGTTACGCCGTTTTGTAATGAAAATGTTTTATGTGAGAGAAGTATGCAACTTTTTTACCTTATAAGGCTCACAGTTATGAGACAGTCTTGAATATCAGATGAGACTTAGGACTTTGCAATAATGCTAAAGTTGATAAAGACTATTGGGTCCTTTGAAGTTTGACTGAATGAAATTTATATTGTGAGATAGTCATGAGTCTATGGGAACCAGGGACTGAACATAGTGGTTTGAATGTATGTCCCCCATTGCCTCAAGGATTCTTGATTAAGGTTAATCCTCCTACTTAAATCTTTAGCAGTTTGTTGAAGAAAGCATTACTGAGGACAGATCTTATGGTCCAGCCCTAATATGTGTTCAGAAGCAGTTTGAGTTCTGCTTTTTCCTATTTGCTGGCTGTTTAGGTGGTACCTCTGTGCTTTTAAACTATGGAAGTGAACCAGCTCCCTCCACCATTGATGATGTT
This sequence comes from Zapus hudsonius, assembly GCA_004024765.1. Classification (NCBI taxonomy): domain Eukaryota; kingdom Metazoa; phylum Chordata; class Mammalia; order Rodentia; family Dipodidae; genus Zapus; species Zapus hudsonius. Next base: position 12,841 of record PVHP010023683.1, on the reverse strand, counting down.
TCCTGTAGGTGCTCTAAGCAGGAAATGAATCTTTCCCATACATAAAACTGCTTGTGTTTGGGTATTTGCCCCAGTGATAAAAGGTAACTGTAATAAAACCCATTAGTGAAATATATGCTAAGTTAAAGCAGTATAATTTTCTGTGCCTTTATTTTTATTATAGTGCTGATACAGTTTAGGAACAAGGTAGTTAGTTAGCTAACGTCTGGCCTATGGAATCAAGGCTGCCATTTTGACTGTATGGACAAGATCTATCTCTGATTCAGTCTCATCCAAGATTGCTGAAAGTAACAACCCAGACATCAGCTTCCTGCTTCTTTCTCAACTTTTACTGGGCTAAACACCTCTGGACTGGCCCTTTTTGAGTCAGCCTCCTGTTCCTGCCAACCAATCAGGTTCTCCCCATAGACAACTCAGTCTGGTGATGATACGCATTCTAATTAGAAGTCTAATATATATAATTGGACCTGAGCCACTTGTGTGAGACCTTTACCCTTCTTCGTCCCTTATCTCCTTAGTCTCTTCTTTCTTTCCCTATTGGGGGATCTTTTGGTTGTCTCATTCCTCTTCCCAGTTAGGCTGAAAAGGGGAGAATGTACTTTGACTTGAATATTTCCTGCCTTGCTTTCACACCATTTTAACTCTCCCTAAAATAATTGGTGTAATTCCCTCTCCTCTGGGTCTGCATTCTTAATTCTTTCCCAACATGGATAATAACCCAAACCTTGAAAGCTGATGGTTTGGGAGTTGTTATCTTATTAAGCAGTTTCCTGCATTAATGGTGCAGGTTATGTAACTGTTGCTTAACTTGACATTGCAAAAGATTGCATATTATTACCACTTATATTTATACCATTGGTAAACATCTTCTGGGAGCATTCTAGAAATGCAGAATTTGAAATACCATATATAGCCAAAGTCTTAGTAACTTCTAGACCCATGTGGTATGTAAAGTCTGAGAAACTGTTCTTCCCACGATCTCATTATCTAAATCATTACTCTCTTAACTTAGGTTACTCATGATATCATCAAGCTATGCTACCTCATAAGAGTGGAGGAATGTTACTTTTAGTGACATTCTCAGATATAGGTAACTCTAGTACCAGATTTGTTAAGCAAATTGTCTTCAAGTCTTTTGTGTGATAAACAGCTAGATAGCTCTAAAACACAAATTTGTTTGACTTTCTAGGACAAAAACAAACAAATAAAAACAAACATTAAGTCTTTCTCTTGGCCAAAGGTAGAGCAGTTTCACTTCAAATGATTAGGGTCATTTGCGTTTGGATTTCATCAGCTGTGTTTTCAAAAAATTGGGTGCACCACATTCAGCAAAACTTGGCTTTGCATCAATCTTTTTAGAGTCTGAAAGTTGAGGGGAACTGAAATACATATGAACATTGTGCTTTTTACCATTCTGTGAGTAATACAGATCTTTGTCTTCATTTATCCTTGAAACAGAAAATGCAGAGGCAACTTGGGAAAGAGTAAAGGCTGATGGAAATATACAAGTTTTGTGAAGTTGTCTCCAGAAACAAAGTGGCCATTAAGCATGTCAGTACATCTCCATAATAGCATTGATCTATTTGTATGAATGAAACCACCAACCCACAGCTTGTCTAAGGAAATATTCTACATAAAATTTAGGTATTTAGGAGTCATTTCCACATTTTTAATACTTACATTATTTCAAGTTACACTTTTTTGATTATTATTTTTGGTTTCCAATGTCAAAATGAAACTTCGTGGGTAAAACACATCTCTCTACATCACATATCCAAACGCCTGCTTATGCTCTCCATTCTTCCTGATGTGTAAACAAATCAGTGTTCTAAGAATTTATTTCTTTTTTAGAAGCTTCTAAGTTTTAGGGGGAAATGCCATTAAATATATGTATTCCTTAATAACCAAATTTCTTGTGGAGCTTTTGTGGTTTAAAGGTCACTATTCGAACATCTTAGTTAATAGTTTCACTCAAATATGAATGCTAATGTGAAGTAAATGTATGGTGCTATTGTAATATTACAATATCCTTTGTGATTAAGTTCTTTAGTATTCCTGGAAAATTTATCCTACTGAATTGTAAGAATGTAGAAAATGTACATTAGGAAAGTTATAGAAAGATGAGAAAGAGAATGTGATAGGAATTTTTAATTATGTCAAAGATAATGTTCCTCATGAATTTGACATCAAATTCTTTATGTATATACACATTGTTTTGTTTTATATATACTAAGTAGCTGAATTAGCTACTTTTCCCCTTAATATGACAAAAGCAACTTTAGTTCATTTTGATTCACAGTTTTGAGTTGAGTCATTCATGGTTAGGATGGAATGACAATAAGAGTTTTTAGTAGTTGGTTATGTTTCATTTGTATTACAGAAACAGAGAAATATCAGTGCTGGTGCTCAGATAACTTTCTCCTGTTTACTCAGTCCCAGATCCCAGCTCATGGAATGGTGCTGCCCACAGTTGGTGTGGGTTTTCCCACATATGTTGACCTAATTTAGAATTTTTCTCCTAGACATGCCCAGTGGTTTGTCTTCATTATTAACCACCAAATCAACAATATATATATATATTGTAACTAAGGAGAGGAAAAGGGTGTCCTACTCTTATACATACAATTTTAATATTCTCAATGTTTGTAAGAGCAGGCATACTTGACAGACATGCTAGGGAAAATCTGAAGATAGTAGGAAGGAAACTCAGCATTTAGTATGAGGGAGTTAATGAATTTTCCCTGCTCTTTGCCAGCCAGATAACATGTGGTCACACTCCATTTAGATTTATTTTAGGAGACCACTGAAGAATATTGCAGGCTGAGAATATTCAAATCTATCAAAGATTGAGTAATGGTATTATACATACTTATAATTTACAGCAGAAAACTTGTAGTTATATGGTAAAAGGTTCTAATGAAGAAGTTTACTTGTGTTGTTTATCCTGATGAGCTTTTTTGTTGTTATTGTTATTGTTGTTGTTTTGTTTTTTTTCCAGAAAGTTTTTCCCTTTAGAGCAGGCTGACCTAGAACTCACTCTGCAGATCAAGGCTGGCCCACCTATTCAGTCTCTTGAGTGATGAGATTAAAGTCATGTGCCACCACACCTGACAGCAGATGAAATATATATTGAGAGAGAGAGAGAGAGAGAGAGAGAGAGAGAGAGAGAGAGAGAGAGAGAGAGAGAGAGAGAGAATGGGCCTTGCCATTGCATGCAAAGGAGCTTCAGAGGCACCAATTCAAATGTCTGGTTTTACATAGATAGGTACTACTGGGGACTAGAATCCCAGGCCAGCAGATTTTGTAAGAAATCATCATTAATCACTGAGCAGTTCCCCAGGTCTCTGATGACTTTTTCACAGAATAATTAGGAAAAAAAATTGAGACCGTGCAATTTTACCTATGTCGTATGGTTATTTCCTCCAAATTGATATATTTCCTCTTGGCTGAAAGAGAAAAGCTCATGAAATTTTCAAGGCCCAGGAAGCTCAGAAAGTTATAAAATTTACAAGGTTTCAAAATCTACATCATAATTGCTGCAAAAAGGAGACACTCAGGGTGACAGTGCTGCCTAAAAGATGTGCAGGGAGCGACAGTTTTTGTTTTGTTTTTTTTTTCCAGAATTGTCACCCATGCTGGTGTAGACTGGCCATTGATGAACCTACCTCAGAAGTGGGTTTCTTTTAAGAGCTGGTATAAGAGTCTGGCAATTTCTCCATGAACAGAGGCAAGAAACCTCTGAGCTGCCCAAGAGTCTTATGTAAAAGGTAGCATAGAAGGACCCCTATCCTTTCCTCCCTTAGCTTCTCAGTTCCTTCAGTGAGTACTAGACCTTGATACTTGACACAGGGCTTGAGGAGTTGGGCTTTAGATTTTGAAGCCTTACATCTTGTGTCAGCAAGGAAGTTAAGAAAGGCCCCTATTTCTTTCTCTTAGTACTATGAATTTGGGGCACAGAGAAGGATGTTTTCCATGTATTATTTACTGTAAATCTTTGGCAAAGTGAGAAAGGTACTATAATAGAGATTGACCAAATAAATGAGGGCTGTCCCTGGACCAATGTGGTAATACAGTCCAGGAAAAGTTGGTAGATTGATCTTTGGAGGCTTTCTTCAAAGGCCAATTGATACTTTGAATTTGCCTTTAAAGGAATGCGGGAAAAAGGCACCTATTTACATCAAGAACTGTGTATCAGCAGGTTCACTCTCAGATCTGGGCTAAAAATGTATATTGGTTTTGTGCATATTATTAATGAGGATCACAACCTCATTAATAATATGGGGGTCCTATATTAACCCCATTTCTGTTAGATTTTTGGACTCTTGGCATGGGTGTGCCACATGGGCTATTGTATCACACTGAGAGATCTGGAGATATTAAATTGTCTATTACTGAAAGTAGACTTATTTGCATCTCTGGTCTTAATAGACATTGTCTGATGTGGAAAGACATAGAGTTTTTGAAGTGAATCTATACAGGTCTGGCTGTCTTACCTTGACCGATTTTTCCTTCAATTGTTCAAAACTCTGGGTTAATGTTTGCTTCCAATAGAGTAAGACATACTTGGGTCCAGGGGCAATAAGGATGGGAGTTCCCAAGTTAGCAAGGGGGCTCCATCCTAACAGTGAGGAAGGGATCTCTGGTACGATCAAGAAGGCATGAGAGAAAAATAATTCTCACCAATTACAACTGATATTATAATAACAATTTTATTACCTGTTTGTTCTCTGACTAGATTGTTATGGACTTGCTTTTCTTTATGACAAATCTTGTACATTTGTCCTTTCAAATTGAAAATTCAGTTACTATGGTTTTCCAGTTCCCTGCAATTTGGACTATAGTCTTCTGCAAAGATATGGGTATTTTGAGATGAATTCAGAAATCTTGTAATACTTGAAATGGAAATGTTGAAAAATATGGCATAACAAATAATTTTGCATGAAGATAAATTTTAGCAAAATTGAAATAACTTTAACTACTATGGCTATGAGATAAAATTGTAAATCCTATGTCAGGTCTTTTAAACATATTTTATTCATTTATTTGCAAGCAGAGAGAGGAGAGAGAGAGAGAGAGAGAGAGAGAGAGAGAGAGAGAGAGAGAGAGAGAGAGAGAGAGAGAGAGAGAGAGAGAGAGATTGGAAGTGTCAGGGCTTCTAGCCACATCAAACTCCAGATGCATGCACCAATTTGTGTATCTGGCTTTCTGTGTGAACAGAGGAATCTAACCCAGGACATTTGGCTTTGAAGGTCAGCACCTTAACTGCTAAGCCATTTCGCCAGCCCTGTCAGGTCTTTTACAACTTTTAAATTTCCTCGTTTTGTCTCAGTTGAGTGGCAGTTGGGTGCCTGCTTCAGTTGTATTGAGCAGTTCTCCAGGCACACACTGCTGGAGGTGGAGGCACGCTAGCCTAGGGTAGAGAGGAGGCCCTCACCTTTCCTCAAGTAGCCAGTCCATGCAGGATGATCACATGCATGATTCCCTAGTATTCTTGGAAAGGTGAGATGTCAGACTCTGGTAGGTGAAACGGGGAGCATGCTGTGCCAAGTGGTAGACACAGTACACCTAGCACTTCATTACTGCTATACACATCTTTACAAGAGGGCCTTAATGCCAACTCTCTAATAAAGCCAAAAGATAGGGTTTTTTTTTTTCATTATTTTAGATTTCGAGATTTTTTACTTTATTTTACATGTTTTTTTTCAGGAAAGCAAATTTACATTTTCAATCACCTAATTTAAAGATCATAGGGTAAATGAGACATTAGGAGAATATTGAGTAAGGGCCGCATGATGGAGGAGGAGACCAGACAGACAAAATCCTCAGCAATATATACGGTTTATAAAAGCAGAAATGTTGGTGAATTAATTAATTTATTCTCTAGTCCCACCCCATGAAAAGTACTACCACCGAATCATTGTTCAGTATGCCCTCATTGAAAAAGAAAAGAGAATTAATTAATGATGGCATGGAAATGTAGGGCAGCGCTTCCAAAAGAGGATAAATTAGAGAATTCTGCCCTCTAGAAGAATAGATTCTATGCTGTTTGCTCAAGATTTTTTCAACTTAATTATTTTATTTGAATGATTTTATTTATGTAGTGATTTTTCCACTCTAATGCAAATGATATTTAAATGTACAATTGTGAAATTATAATAAAGTGATAATGAATGCATTACATCTTTAATATTGTATTTTGTGTGATTACTACAGCAGTGAACCTATTTTACATTTCCTAGCTGTAAAATATGCATTCTTTATGCGTGGTCCATGATGATATGTCAAAGTGTAGCAAATAGTAGCTTCTTAAATATTGATTTCGATGTAGAAGCTAAAAGCATATCCCTGGTGGTTTTCAATGTCTCACATTAAATTTTATTGCATTTATTTGCCTTTTAAATGAAAAACATTCTTTGCCTGACCTTATAAATCAATGGTTATTTGGAAAATAGTGGTACTTTGAACTATAAAAATGTGGTTAAATATTAATTATGTCTGTGTACAATATAAAAGTATCTAAATATTCAGGTAGTTAAGCTCAGAGTGGTAGGTAAACATTCTATGAAATTGTAACATGTGTTTTTAAGCTCAAATTATAGGTCATTGTCCTCAAGGTGGCATACTCAGTTATTTCCAAAAAATATGTCTGCAAATGTGTAAACATACATAACCACAGATCCCTTCTATTTCTACCAAGTAGAAATTGTGGTTCACTTCAAGGTGAATAATTTTTTTCAAACTAAACAGCTACACAGATATCTTCAATTAAGATTGTGAAAATAGAACACGATTAAATACTGGAACTACTTGTGCATACATTCAATTTCTACACATAAATATTTAAATGTATGCACACTATTGCCAATATTCAACATTGTATTTTGCATGGAACATTTTTATCATCTAACATTGTTATCAATATTTAAAGTTTTTAAAATTATATCTTCTTTGAACATGAAAATGTTTGTAAGTTTTGGAAGAGAAGTAGTTACTCATTAAAACCAGCAGTATTAGAAAGTTTTTCTGATACTGTCTTAATTTATTGGAATACAATAGCATTCCAAATCATTGGGTTTATATTGAACAAATAATGCAATGAAGACTTTATTAGCAAAATAGCTTGCACTTAGGCAACTTCTAAAAGCACTGTGAAGGTCTCCATGAAATTCTGTGCGTTATACCTCAAGAATTGATGCACTAGAAGGTGATTGCAGAGAATTTTTTAAATTAATATATTTATATTTATTTTATTTATTAATTTAATATAATTTTATATATATATAGTGTGTGTGTGAGCAATTCTTGTGATGGTGTCCCCCATTCCCCTCCTCTCTGCCCTCTACCCACTGGGTTACTTCCTCAGTGCCCATACTGGATCTGTCCATAGAGTAGGAGGTTATGGACTGCATCAGAGGTAGCCAGTTTTTTTGGTTTTCCTTCCCCCTTTGTGTGTTGTGGCTGAGGGGTCAATGGGTGGGCATCACCTCAGACGTCTTTCCATTTTTTTTCAGTGTAAAGTAGTTGGTCATCCTTAATGGTAATAATCTGCTTGAAAATAGCAGTTTCAGTAACCTAAAATCTGTCTCTGTATGAGAAACTTGAAATCTGTTTGAATTTTTTCAACTTTAACTCTTGCATCGTTCAGTTCTGTATCTTCTTCCAAGCACACCTATCAATTACTTTCAAGTTCAACCATGATCAAACTCTCCAATAATAGGCAACAGAAAACAGTCAACCCTTAAACACGTAGCCAAGTTCTAAAACATTCTCTGTCTTTTCTTCCTCCACCTTGTTTTTTTTTTCTTTTTCTTCTTCTTTTTTTTTTTTTGTTTGTTTGTTTGAGGTAGGGTCTGGCTTTAGTCCAGGCTGACCGGGACTGGAGAGTCTCAGGGTGGCCTCAAACTCACTGATTCTCCTTCCTCTGACTCCCAAGTGTTGGGATTAAAGGTACTTGCCACCCCATCCAGCTTTCCTTCCCCTTTGAAATTTCATAAACCAACACAATTCTCTCTGCATTTAGCATTACCAAACTCTCACCACAATAGCCCATAAAACATGGCTTAGTGCACACTGTGAGGCTCCTGCTGTCCCAAGTACCAAGTCCATCCATATTCCTCCAGCACACAAGCTCCAAAATACAGAAATCAGATTCCTCTCAAGAAAAACCCACATCATAGTAGCAAGTTTCTCTTGTAGTCAGCTTCATGTTGATAGGATGAAGGTCCAACCGGGCACAGTTTAGGGGAGGAAGGTATTTATTTCAAGCTTATAGATCCAGGGGGATATTCTTTCAATGGTGGAAAAAGTTGATTGCATATATTCAAGCAGAGAGAAAAAAAATACCCCAACAACTAATAAACACAAAAGCAACAAACACAAAACCAGCAGCAAGCAGGATCCCAGAGCTCCAACCTCTCTGCTTACCTCTGTGTTGTCATTCACATTTGCCCCCAGTGATACCTTAGGCCTGCAGGATCTGTCCCCAGTGATAACCCCTCCAGCCAGGAAACTGGAGATCCAAATTACAAGTTTATTTTTAACACCTGAGTCAATGAAGGACATACATTCAAACTTTCACACTTATATACCATGCCATCCAAAATTTCTGGTTATTTTGTGGGTACAGAAATCATTCTGGGTACTACACTCTAAAAGTTTCTTGTTATGTTCACATTTCCTTGGGCAACAAGAATAGATGTGTGTTCACCCTAGCTACAGCATGGACAACAGAAAAAATAAAAGATTCCACCCAGGTCTATCTTAGTGAGCCTGTGGCAGTTTCAGTCAACCGCCACCCTCCCCTTGAGTGGGAGGTGTCTAGATAGAGCTCAAAACCTAGGCGCTAAAATTGATTGGTCAGATATGAACCAAACACCTGTCTCCCTGCCCACCTAGGGCAGCAAATACTCACTGAAGAGAGAATTCTGTCTCTTCTTCCACATGGCTTCCTAGAAGAAGCAACTCTGACTCTCTAAGGGACCTGTAAGGTCTCCTCAGCCCCACACCACAGTCTAATGGCTCTGGTAAAGGGCTGGATTTCTCTTCTACATGAACCTTTCCTTCTCACGATCTTTCCTTTTCCTGCTTGTTTAGCTGAACAACATAAATTCTGTTAAAACCTGTCCCATGTGTTCCCCTTCTCCACACACTGATGGATGCACATGATGGTTGGGCTGTTTCTCCTTACATCTTTCCCAAATCCTCTGAACTGACTAATCTAGAATAAAAATGCTTTCTGTAGAAATTGTCCAATTCTTTGGCATTTTGAGACACAAACTCTGGGGGAAGTGCAGTGGTGAAGCGCAGGGTGTTCACCAGATGTGCCCAGTTCCCATTACAAGCCAGCGCATTGATTGGTCCTACATACAGGAGCATGGATGACTCAAAAACAACCACACCACAGAATACTCCGCCTATGCCCAGCATAAGTGAGGACCCAGAGTTAGAGAAGAGGCATCCTTAGATCTCACAATGGGACTTGCAGGAACCTCTGCTTGTCAGTGACTGTCTTGACCTAAGTAGTTCTTACTCCTTATAGAAGGCTCAGGAGAGACCCTGTGAGTCTTGTTAGCTCCTTGACAATGAGGTATTAGCTTCCTGAGCCTTAAGGAGCCTATGTTTCAATTAGGAGCTTAGTAAGGATTTGAAAGAAATTGCTATGAAATATTCCTCTAAAATTTATAAAAAATATGCTCTCCCAATAAAAATAAAAACATATATTTGAACAAGTTTGGCACTGGCCTCTGTTTGTATTTCAGTGAATACTTGTGAATGTATTGGTTCAGCTTTTTTTTTTTTTTGTATTTGTATGCTTCCTTCTAACATATATTCTTTAAGAGAATATATTCCTTTAAATATGTTCTAGAATTAATATATTTCATACAATTTAATGTTAGTATGTACTATGTTAACATATTCATAATATATATTCTTTATAAAAAGGTAGCTCAATACAGAGAATCATTTTCCATTTTCATAGTTCATCTGCATTGCAGCATGTACGCTGGATTTTACCATGAAAAGTACTAGAGAATATTTTTATGCTTTTATGCTTTTTTGATGCTGCTTTGCAAAAAAAAAAAACAGTAAGTGTGTGGTTACAGTATAAAGCAGTGCTTTAGATCACAGATTTTTCCCTTTTGTTAGGTTGTATCCTTCATTGATACATATTATAGCTAATCTGAATTGCATTCCTTTTTATTTAATAGATCATTGTGATGCTTAGCCACAATGGGTCTAGAATTACCTAGGAGACACATTTCTAGGCATGTTTGTGAGGAAGTTTCTAGACAAGGTTAATTGAGGTGGGGAGACTGACCTCATTGCAGGAGGCACTATCTTAAAGACTGAGATCATGATCTGAATAAAAAGGAGAGGGGAAGTTGAGCATCAGAATTCATGTCTGTTTCTTGACAGCAGATTCAGCATGACCAAGTGCTTCATGCTCCTGCAGCCATGATAGACTGTAACATTGAGCTGTAAGCTGAAATAAACCCTTCCTGCCTTCAATTGTTTCTTTTCAAATATTTTATCACAGAAAACAGAAAACAAGCATCATTTTATATTAGAAATACATATTTAAAGATAAGTAAATATTTAATAATTTTTCATTAAAAACAACAAAAATACATGTGTGTGTGTGTGCGTGCAAATTTGATTTCTAAAATGTCACAAAAATTTACCTGTTTGCAGTACACAGTCTCATAGACATTGGCACCCTGAAAGGTTAACCAGGTCAAGATTTTGGCTGAGAAAGTGGCTCTCACTCTCCTGCCTGCCTTTCAACCTCTCGGACCTGCTTCCCTCCCCTTGCTGTTAGCAATCATGATTTTAGTTATGGTTTAAATCTAACCCACTTCCTCAAGCTTTGCTACATCATGATTCATCTTCTTCTGTTGCCTTGTCAATCATGTCTTTGAAGATAAAAAGTACATTCATCATGTGGAATAAGCAAACCTAACCAATCCTAATATGCAGTTAGTTAATTTTTGTTACTTTTGTTTTAAGATTAGCTTCTATCTGTCTGATTTTACTGGAACTTCATCATTCTCCATATTTATTTGAACAAGGATTTTCATACAAATTTTGATTTAATTATGCTTTATGAATATTTTTGTCTTGATTAAATTAAGAAAATTTTGATTTCTTATACTGTTTTGTCTCAGAAAGAAGAGTTCTTGCATTCTGGTCAGTAGCTTTATCAACTAGTTTTCTTTTATTATATGTGTTTCTTTATTCTCCACCTTACTATTACATGAATGATTTTAATTATCATTTGAACCCTGCTTTTGTAGATGTCAGGCTCCCCATGAAAGAAAGCAGCAACCTTGTTCATCTCAACAATTCCTCCACGTTTTCACCTGGGCCCTTGCTGATGCTCAAGGAATTGTTCATCTCCTGCCAGGAGTCAGTTGCCTTTTCTTGCCTTGTTGGTACAATTTAGTTGTTGTTGAAAAGCAAAACGAGATTCTCCAATGGAGAGTCAGATCAGCATAGGTGAAAGGGGACAGGTATTGTTAATTTAAAGAGATTTTGATGGGTGCACTCTCTCTTTTGGCAAAAGACTAGTGGGAGCTTCTCATTGGAGTGCATAATCTTGGTCTCCACAGGATTCTGACTGAGTTCTCCGTTCCAGCTATGGATTCCTTTCTACTGAGCTGATCTCTTAGCCAATTAGACAGCCATTGGTTACCCACCTAGATTGGGTGCCACTATTGCACAGCTGTGTACATCTTTTCAGGATAATTGCTTTTATATAGCAGTACCCTCTGCTTGCTCACAACATTGTTGGCCATTTTCCCTCAGCATCTCATTTAGTTCTGACCAGCACTTTACAGGCTAACCATCTTGGAACTGTCTTCTGCCCAGATTGCAGCTGGATCTCTCATTCTGTGTCAGTAACACATGCTGTCTTTAGCAATAGGGTCTTTCCTTTTACCTCAGGCTGGTAATCAAGTCCTTTGACAGAGATCTGACTTGTTTTGGGACTCTCATAGGTCTTTATGATCAACAGCTCTATGTGGGTTATATCTGATTTCTGGTAATGGGAGTTACAAGCCAGAACATTAGATTTATCTGACCTAACCCAGGACCCTTCTTACCTGATCATCCCCCTCATAATCTTAATGAGGGTTATATCTTTTAGTCTGCAGTCCATGAGGAAGTTCCCTATTGCACCGTTTTTTAATTGTTTTGTATTTATTTATTTTTGTGCGTGTCGCTCACCCCCTTTCCATGGCCCTCCCCCAAGCCTTAGCATCCCTATTATCTCTCCCATGAGTTGCTTATCATGCATGCATGCAACTCAAGCTGTTTAAAGTTAGTGATAACATCTGAGGGAGAACATGCTACATATTTCTTCTGTACTTGTGTGAGTTCTCTTAGTATGATCTGTACAAAGTCAGTCCATTTGCCTATAAATTTATTTGTGATAGACTTCAGCAACTTATCATTGTCTTAATGGTGGAGTACATGAAGACTGAATGTTCTACAATGTTGTCTTTTAAAACCATATATATATATATATATATATATATATATATATATATATATATATATATTAAATTTACACAATTGTTTCTCTATGTATATATGCAATCCAGGATCTTTGCTGTTGCAAACAAATAATCATCTGTCTATATATATTTCTTGGAGAATTGAATCTGAGCCAGTTGGCTCTGCAAGCAAATGCCTGTACTTTGCCAGCAAATGCCTTTAACTGTTGAGCCATCTCTTGAAGTTATAAAATGATGATATTAGAAACTTTTGAAGGTTCAAACATCACCATCACCATCACTTGTGCTAGTGTTAAATTTTAAATATATCCTTAAGACAATGTATA
>PVHP010023682.1:0-27183 GCA_004024765.1 Zapus hudsonius | reverse complement strand
TTGAACCAGGGGCCTTAGGCACTAGAGGCAAGTACCTTAACCACTGAGCCATCTCTCCAGCCCAATAATGACTGCTTCTGAGGAATGACTTAAAGATAGAAATAACACTGTAGGACACCAATTCTTGTGTCTGCCTCAAAATTGGTACTTTTTGCTCACCATGATGAAGAATGTATAGTAGATATTCCTTTCTCTTTACTGAGACTTCCAGGGGAGATTTAACTAGCAAAGAGGCAGACTTGGTGGCTAACAGGAAAGTCTTTAAACACAGCGACTTTTATTCCTGTTTTTGACTGTCCAAACCAAGGAAGTTTTCCAGATCGACAGGGATCCTAGAGGTGAACCCTCAGGCCAACAATCAGCTGAGGATACAGTGGTTTTCCATCTGTCTGCAGGTTCAGCTGTTCCATGTGTCACCGAAGGTGGACTTCTGTTCAGGTGAAGGTCTTATGCCATTTGTACTTGGAGGCCTGGACATCCAAGGGCCAGGTGCTTATGCGGATTTTTGCTCAGCGGTGCCAGAAGTGTTCCTCCTCCAAATTTGAGGATCCTGAGTTCTCCAAGGAGAGCATGATGGAGATTCTAGAGGCTCTGGTCCAGTATATCCTGCAGAGATACTTTGGACATGAGGTCAAGAAGAGGCCAGTGAACCGAGAGGGGCATGTGGGTGGGCCCCATGATGCAGGCAATTGTGAGGCATGCACTCTGGGCCACTGTGCAAAGGGCTCAGTAAGAAATAAAGCCAAGCCATCCAAACCTCCATACCCTCCCCCAGAGATACCTCCTGGGTGTCGCAATGACTTGCTTTTCAAAGAGCCTAGAGATTCTGGCAGTCTGGTTAAAGGGCTCTTGGTGTTTGGTGCTACTATCCTGGTTGCCCTAATTTTAGGCAAAATGACATAAACTAAAATGATTTTTAAAATAGGCTTGTCCAGGGCTCTGGAGACAGACACCAAGGATACTCAAAAACATTCCAAAGCAGAAATCCAGAGGCTATTAAAACTCACCCACCATGGCTCAGGGAACTTTTCCGAAGAGGGGGCGGAGAGATTATAAGAGCCATGGTGGGGGGATTATCCAGAGCCATTGCCCACCCCCACTAACCACCCACTGCTCACACAACTCAGAGCCCTCCATCTCATGGAACATACCAGCAATCCCATTGAGAAGGGCCTTCAGTGGAATGGGGGGAGGGAGGAAGGGAACAGTGGTAACAATGCATGAATTGTATATACAAAGTTTCTTCTTATTTAGAAAGTAAATAGAAATAAAATAAATTTAAAATTAGACTTGTCATCTCTTATTCTTTATTTCTTGTGTGTGTGTAAGTTGTGTCGTATATGTATGCATGTAGTATGTATGTGTGTGTGCAGATGCATGTACCCTGTGTGTATGCCTGCCAAGGTGAGAAGGGGATGTCAGGAATCCTCTATCATTCTTCTGAGACCATGTCTCTTACCGAACCTGGAGGCCACTGTTTTATTTAATATACTATATTTTATTTTAGTTTTTCAGTCATACTGGTTCACCAGTGAGCGTCAGTGATCCTCCTATCTTGTTCCCCTCAGCACTGGGGTTGCAGGCATGGGAGGGCATGCTCATTTTATATGAGAATTGAATGCGGGTCCTTGCTGAGCCATCTCCCCAGACCCTTGTTTTGTTTTAATTGCATGGTTATCAGTCAACTGCTGTCCTTTTAATATGTTAGAGAATTTGGTTTGCTATTAAGCCAGGCCAATTTTATACAATAAGCAGTGTTTCTTGGATTCTTTGAAGATTACTCTAAAACATGACAAACATATAATGCATCCCATAATATGAGTTGAACCACTGAAAGGTCTTCATTCAGTCATATTATCATTTATTGGGATCAATATAAACTTGATAAACTTTTTAAAATCAAGTTTCCCATTGATAAACTTTTCAGAAAATGGGTATGATCAGAAAGTTGTTGTGGTAGACTGAATAATGATCACCCACCAAAAGTGTTTGTTGCTGTTATCTTCATTTTGCTGCCAAAAAGCACTGGACCAAAAGCAGCTCATGGGAGGGAAGCTATTTGTTTTGGCTCATGGACACGAGGGAAGCGCCATGAGGTAGACTCCTCCACCATGCGCTCTCCTCTGTGACATTCTGTCTTGCTGTAGGCCCCAAAGCGACAGTCACAGACTACAACCTCTGTAGCACAGAGCTAAATAAAAATTTCCTCCTTTAAGTTGGTCTCTTTTAAGTATTTTGTCATAATGGAGGCAATCTGAGGAACACATGTCCTCATACGAAAAAAAGTAACAGGGGTAACATCAGAAAATAGAGATTTGAGGATAAACCACAGGTTGGGGTGACGTGTTTTGAAGATGAGGGAGGGGGAAGCAGCCTTTAGAAGCTCAAACAGGCAAAGAAATGGACAGTTCCTTAGAATCCCCAGGAAACCAACAAAAACATGAACAACCACAACAAAAATAAACTAGTTCTGCCATCGCATAGAACAACTTGTGGACTTCTGACTTCTAGAGCTCTAGGAAAAAACAAATGTGTTATCATTGAGGCGCCAAGTTTGTGGAAATTTATTCAGTGACAACAGCAGACTAAGGACATCAGGAATCACATAGTTAGGTATTAGATATGCTCCAGTTTGTATGGAAAAAGCATTTACTTATTAGAAAAATCAACCCATCCCGTTTCCTACTCTTCTCTCCTACTAAAGTTCACACAAATGCTCCTGTCTCTAAGAGATTCCCTTGGATTTGAACATACCTAGAGCTATCAGATTCTGTCCTCTTTTTTTTAAAAAAAGAATTATTTATTTATTTGCAAGCAGAGAGAGATAGAAGATAGACACACAGAGAGAGAGAGGAGAGAAAGAGAGAGAGAGAGAGAGAGAGAGAGAGAGAGAGAAAGGGCATGCCAGGGCCTTCAGCCACTACAACTCCAGATATTATATATATATATATATATATATATATATATATATATATATATATATATATATATATTATATGTTTTGTGCCACTTTGTGCATCTGGCTTCTCATGGTACTGGGGAATCGAACCTGAGTTGTTAGGATTTGCAAGAAAGTGCCTTAACCACCGAGCAATCTCTCCGCCCTCTCTTTTCTATTAGCATTGGATGGGAAGCCTGCAAGAATTTGCGATCCTGACTCCCATATAGTCATGCTACATATCTCACCCTGTGGTGGTTTCAGAACACATATACGTTCTGAATGCTCCATCCCCAGCTGGTAGCAATGTGGAATTGGAGCCTCCTGGAGGCAGTGTATTGTTGCGGGCGGGGTTATGGGTATTATAGCCAGCTTCCCTTTACCAGTGTTTGGCACACTCTCCTGCTGCTGTTTTCCACCTGATGTTGGCCAAGAGGTGATGTCCAGCCTCTGCTCAGGACATCATTTTTTCCTAGCATCATGGAGCTTCCCCTCGAGTCTGTAAACCACAATAAATGCTATCCTCCACAAGCTGCTTTTGGTCAGGTTCTTTCCACCAGCAATGAGAAATCTGACTATAACACATTCTCTGTGTCTTCTGTTTGCTGGGCATTTCTGTACTTCTATCACAGGGCCTTATCTACCTTCTCACATTACTAGTGTTCAGGAGCAAACTCATCAGCATAGACTTTCCTGTTCTAAGTCACCCCCATCATCCAAGCTTGTCACTCTGGAGTCATATTTTTTTTATGTCACCATCACTTACTCCATTGTCAAGCAATTCCCACCTTTTCCCTCTGTCTTTCCCTGCTGTCTGTCTCCTCTCCCTACTTAGTTACAAGGGATTTGGGATTTTTAATCCCATAATCAACGTGGAGCCATTTTGAAACCTACAGACGTGGCCAATTTGAGTAGAATCATACTGAAAAAAACACTATTTACTCTGGAGAAACAATGACCTAAAGAAAAGAACAGGACAATGTTGTACAACAAGACAATGACTAATGCAGAAAGAGGCCCCTGCAGATGATAAATATTAATAGTAAAGTATGAAAGACCAGAAAACCTAAGGTAAAAAAAAATCTCTCTTTTCATTTCCTCTCAGGCCTCTCCATCAGGCTGTATTCATCTTCTTTACTCATTTCCTCTTCCTAAGCCATGCTACTGAGTTTTTGTATTCATCATATTCTCATGCTTCATTTTTTGTCTCCCAGAAAATACTGGCCTGGAGAGCTACCTGGAGATTTCACTTATAGCCTGGTTGGGTTGTAGGACCTGGTACAAGTCATTATCCTTCCTTTGGTCTGAAAAACAGGCTCAGGTAAAGTATAGAGGATTCAACCCACGCATTACCTGTGGTTTCTCTTAAAACCATATTGGGTGACAGAAAAAGAATAGGTGTCAATATCCAAGAGCAAGGGGAATGGTTTGGGGCTAGAAAGCAGACGCCTCAGTGATGGGAAACTGGCTTAGCAAAGCAGGGGGATTTGGAATCCAAGTGAAGTATTGGAAAGCCAAGAGATAAATTTATGGGGCTCTTTTAGAAACACCAAAGCTAAAGTCCTTAGCACCAGACATATGACAGCTCACATTTTTTGCTGCTTCCTTGCAGCTTCTGTGGCAAGATGTGATACCAGTGGCTGTTTTTCTTGGCATATAATGATGAAGCTTCCCTCTCTGAGGTGGTAAGCATGAAATAAACCTTTTCTTCCCATCAGATGCTTCTGGTTGGGTATTTTTCCCCCATAAATGAGAAGTTAATTGCAACACCTTCCAAGCAAGAAATGAAAGCCTACATGTGGGATTCGGTCAAGACATTAGCTGCTCTATGATGGAAGGGGCATAGTGTAACCAACTTGGCACTTATGAAACCAAATTGACACTGGCTTATATATAGGGATGATACTTTAGTGAGGCTTTATATATTCATGGCAAATTGGAGAGTCAGCAGTAATATTATTTATCTTAATCTTACTTGGTGGAAATTCATGATATTGGGTCCATTCATAGCCTCATTCCCACTTCCATGGCTAGTTCTCATGTCCTCATGACCAGTACTGGAGTGATCAATAACAGAAGTCAATCAACTGGCGAAAGTCCTTTTGTCAAATTGGATATTAGTACTTCTTCCATGGTGGATTTGAAATATTTTTTCAGAAGGCTCTTGTAGATCAATTCATTGCAATTTGATTGGATCCTGGGGGTTCTCATCTAATCAATGGATTAATGCCTTTTTAGGTTGATAATATAATGGCATTATTGGTATGCTATGGAAAGCGGGAGATGGGGCCCAGATGAAGGAAGGAGGTCATGGGCGGCATGCCTTGGAAAGATACATCTTGTCTCCAGCCCCTTCTTGCTCTTTGCCTCCTGTCACCATGAGGTGAGTCACATTGCTCACCTCAGGTTCTTCACCATGATGCTCCTCCCCAACATGCATTGCTCCACAAACAACAGAGCCAAGCGACTCCAATGCCGTGAGCCAAAATAAACCCTGTTGCCCTTAAGGTGTTTTCATGGTGGTCAAAAGCCTGACTATGTCTCACTAGCCCAGCCATTTCCTACTGCACATGAGTTCATATTGATTCACAACAAGCCAAATGGATGACCAGTTGCATGAGTCAAATTTTGCCTATTGAGTTACTCTTGTTTGAGACTGTAGTGTGTTTCCAGTTTAATTTGTTATGATTATTATGAGATGGGAGGGTTTATTTCAGGCTTGCAGTTTTGAGGGGAGGCTTCATCATGGCAGGGGAAAGCATGGCAGAGCAGAAAGCTGTCACATACCTGAGTGGAAAAAGTCTAAGTAGTGGGCTTGCAGCTGGCATAATAAACCTCAAGGTCATTCCCCAGGGACACACCTTTTCCAGCAAGGCTCCACCTCCCAAACTGTTACCAGCTGAGGACTGAGTATGAGACTCAAATCACAAGAACGTGATGCTCTTGGGGACACTTCACATTCAAGCCATCATAAACACATATTGAGTTTGTAATAATGAATTTTTTCAACTTGATGGGATTTAGAATCATAAAGGAAACAAACCTCTAGTCTTCTCTATAGGAAGTTTCTAGATTGAGGTGGGAAGACCCTCCTTAACTATTGGTGCCCCCATTTAATGGACTAGGTGTTCTGGATTGTATAAACAGGAGAATGTGAGCTGAGCACAGGCATTCATTGCTCTCTGTTTCCTGAATGTGAACACCACGTGACCAGCCATTTCATGCCCCATCTCTATACCTTCCCTGTCATGATAGACTATCCTCTGGAACTCTAAACCAAACAAAATTGTCCCTTAAGCTGCTTTTGCCAAGTACCTTGTGACAATGAGAGAAGTAACTAATACAGAACTACGCAACCGGAAAACCAAGAGTGGCCTTTTCCTTCTCTGTTAACTGTAACAAATGACAGGTCCCCCTGCCTCTACCCACACATACTATTATGCATATGTGGCCAGATGTGAGCTGAGGGAGAGGTGCCAGTGCAACTGTGGTGAACATGAGCCTGTGCCCCAAGTTCATCTAATCCACTTGTGTTTTCTAGTCCCGACATATCCTGTAGCTTGCTTATACTTCTTTGTTCTGCTGGATTGTGTCTGGTCCTATTTAACCTTAGAACTTAGTTGGCGTTTTATAATTTAGAATATGATGTCCATGTCTTGGATCCACCATCTTCTCATAGCTTTACCTATATCACAGACATGCACCTTTTGGAAGTGCTCCCTGCCCGCATCACTTTTAATGCCATTTTCTTTTCTAATGCAGGTCACATGGCTTTATTTCAAAAAACCAATGTTATAAAATGTCTTTTTTTCATGTGAAATTTTCATAAACCACATTTCACCATTTCTCATTACAGAAAACTATAATACCATAGGATCTGCCAGATTACATGGTCCCTGTCAAGGGTGCTTGCATTGTATTATTGACCAACTGTGACTCTTTTCCTATTGTGAGTCCTATTCAAAGTTGGAAACTTTTGTTATAAATGATAAATAAGCCATAACTGTATGAACTATCAGGTTTTTGTTTCCTTTTGGTGGTGGGAGGACCAATATGCAATAATTTGAATTTTATTTGGAAGGTTTTGTTCCTGGCATGCTCTAAACTACCTTGTCTCTAAAACCATTACTGATGAGTCAGGGAATCCTTAGAGGGATTATCTGTATCATCCCCCTTCCAGAGGGAAGACATTTTACCAAGGTATTTGATGCACTTGCCACTTCTTACTCATCTTGTTCGACTAACATGACATCACTGGTAGAGTGTAACACTGTGGGATTCTTCAGAAGTTAGACAGTCTGGACCTTGTAGGCAGTATTGTCAGAGAGGGCAGAAGAGTTCACCTAGCCCTGGACAAAAGTATACATGCACACTGCTGTCCTTCCTGATGAGTAAAAACTACTTCTTTTCTTTTTTTGTTGGTGCTGTAGTCTGTTTTGTATTAACTTTAACACAACATTGGGAACAGGATAATTTGTAAAGAATTTCTTTTGGCTCTAGAGGCTATTACATCCAATATAGAGTGGCTGACATCAGATAATGACCTTCTTGCTATTTCATTCCATGGCACAAGGTGTGTGTGGCACTGCTGTGAAGGCCAGAGTGCCTTTAGGAGGTGGACTTGGCTGAAAGGCCTTCTTAGGTTGTTCTTGCCTTTATTATTCTTTCAGGCTGTGGCCTGCTCACCATGCTTTCTGATCTTCTGACATATGTCTACTGTAGGCTCCCACTGCGAGGCACTCTACCATGGACAGGGTCTCTCTGCCCTGTTTTCCTTACCACAGTGGGTTGTGATCTCTCTGACACTGTGAGCCAAAATAACTCATTCCTCCTCCCTTAACAAGCCTCCTTTGTTTCTGGCAAGTATTTGGACACAGCAATGCTGAAATAATCCAGAGAGGTCACCAGGGCTGCCTATGCAATAACTATACAAAGGTTCACATCAAGGCACCTGTGATGGTTAAGTTTATTTGTCAAATTGACCTATGTAATAATCCATGGTAATCTTGGGTGGGTCTCTGATCTTGCCTGCAGAAAGGATTGACAAAATCCTTTTGTGATTTTGGAGAAGGGAGGAGGTCCCTTCTCCAGAGTGAGCCCTTCCCCTAGTGGGTGGGCCTTCCAAGGGGACTAAATATAAGGAAGCTTGAGGGGAAGGGAAGCATTTCTTCCTTTCTCCCCCAGCTGCTGGTGCTGGTTCTTGACTTGCACTCACATCCTGCTCTCCTGCTTTTCTGGACATTGGAACCCAGTTTCCTCAGCCTTTCATTGTGGACTGAAGAGCAGCCACTCCCCAGGGAACCATCAGGCCTTCAGTGCTGGTTTGGGATGGCTGAGGCATCCAGCCACATGGACTGAACTGGTTCACCTGTGGGCCTGCAGACTGCTATTGTTGGACTGTCATAAGCTACCCCAATAAATTCCCTTTTACTACAATCCATTCTATGAACTCTGTTTTCTCTAGGGAACCTTGACTAAAATAGCACCTCATTGTGGAAACTCTGACTTTAGATGTAAAGAAGAGGCACAGATGCTTTGTTCATGTGCAGTGTTTGCACTGGCTTTCTTTTTTGGAACACTTTCCCCATATATGTTTTGTCTTTGACTTTCAATTAGAGGATTTCCTCGAATATCAAGGAATCCTTGACTCAAGTGCGAGACACACACACAAAAACAAACTAATTGGAACACTGGAAACTGAAAGACAATGAAACCAAGGCACAGCCTTCAGAGTTCTAAGAGAAAATTATTTCCAATCGAGAATTCTACTACCAGACAAAATTTAACCACATGTATTCATAGAATAAATTTAATTTTTAAGCATTCAAAGAGTAAAATAAAATTGCTTCCTTCTCAAATGTTCATTTTTTGGAAGCTACAAGAGAATTTCCTCAAAAAGATGAGGGAGGAAACTAAGTACTGTGAACATGTGGAGCTCAGGGGCAGAGAGTCCCCAAGGGAGATCTCAGAATGCAGGAGAAGGGAGCTCCCAGAATACTAACTATGCAACCAGCCTAGAAGGAAACCTATGCTGATAGGAGCAGGCTGAGAGAAGGCTATGGAAGGGAGTGTATGTCCCCAAGGGCAAACCAAAGATAGCTCTGAAGTTACAAGATGCATTTCTGCTCATGACGAGAAACTTATACTTCCAACAATATTTGGGAATGCATTAGGTAAATATGGAGAAAAAGAAAACAAAGTAGAAGAGAATGAAAAATTAAAGCAATTATTAACATAATGGCTTTAAAAAGATTGTATCAGAAAATAGGTGCAATTAGAGTATCCTATACGAATTAGATGTAATAATATCCATGCACAGACTTACAAAAAATATGGCTTAAAAGGACTTGCGTGGAAGAGAAGCTGTATTAGTCAGGGTTCTCTAGAGGAACAGCACTGATAGAATGAATTGATTAAAAAGGGGATTTATTGGATTAGCTTTCAGCAGTCCCACAATAGCAGTCTGCAGGCCCAAGAGTCAAGGAACCCAGAAGCTGCTCAGTCTATGTGGCTGGATGCCTCAGCAGTCCCCATCCAGCACTGAAGGCCTGAAGACTTCCTGGAAAGCCATGGGAAGGCTGAAAAAACTTGTTTCCAATGTCAAGGAAGGATAGCTGAGCAGGACAGATGCACATGCAAGTCACAGTGCTCACCAGCAGCACCAGCACAGGCAGCAAGGTGGGAGGAACAGAGGGAGGGAGAGAGAGAGATTCACTTCTCCTAGAGCTTCTTTAAAAAAATGCCCCCTTCCAGGAGGGCTATCGATTTTGGGGGAAGGGCTCACTCTTGGGGAAGGACTTCCTCCTTCAATTAATCTTTCCTGGAAGCAACCTCAGAGACCCTCCAAGATTATTGTGGATTACTAAATAGATCAAATTGACAACAAACTTAACCTGTATGGAAGCATACCTAAGTAAGAGCTGAGCATGAAAGAGAAGGAAAATAGGCTATCAGTACCAGATTCGTTCTTTGCAAACATAGAAAAAATAATCTCCAAATTTATTTGGAATGGCAAAAGGTCTCGGATATCCAAAACCATCCTTAGTAAAAGAAGCATGTCAGGTGGTATCACCATGTCTGCCCTAAAGATATACTACAAAGCCATTGTAGCAAAAGCAGCATGGTACTGGCACAAAAATAGACAGATAGACCAATGAAACAGAATTGAAGACCCTGCCCTAAGGTTAAACAACTATAGTTGCTTCATATTCGACAAAGATGCCAACAATGTTAACTGGTGTAAAGATAGCATCTTTAACAAATGGTGCTGGACAAATTGGATAAATACTTGCAAGAAAATGAAACTAAACCCTCTCCTCTCACCAAGCACAAAAATCTACTCCAAATGGATCAATGACTTAACATAAGACCTGAAACTCTGAAAACCCTGGAAGAAAAAATTGGGGGAACTCTCGATGAGATAGGAATAGGGAAAAACTTCCTGAACAAACCTCTAATAGCCCAGGAAGTGCAGCAATCACTTAACCAATGGGATCTCATCAAACTAAAAAGCTTATTTACAGACAAGCATACCATACTCAAAGCCAATAGACTACCATCAAACCTTGCCAGCTATAATACAGTTAGAGGTCTAATATCTAGAACATACAAAGAACTCAAAAAATTAAATAAAAAATTATCAAGCATTTTTCACAAAATGGGGAACAGAACTCAACAGGGAATTCACAGAGGAAGAAATACAAATGGCCAACTCCCATTTGAGAAAATGTCCAATTCATTAGAGAAATCAAATCAAAACAACAATGAGATTCCACCTTCCTCCAGTCAGAATGGCAATCATTAAAAAAATATACCAACAATAGATGCTGGTGAGGAAGTGGGGAAAAAGAGACCCTCCTTCACTGCTGTTGGGAATGCAAACTTGTACAACCACTATGGAAAGCAGTGTGGAGGCCCCTGAACAGGATGGATATAGAACTACCTGTGGACCCAGCTATCCCTCTACTGGGCATCTACTCCCAAGAATCCTCGCCAAAGTACAGAAACATTTGCTCAGCTTTGTTTATAAGAGCTCAATTCATAATTGCAAAGAATTGGAATCAACTCAAATGCCTATCACTGGATGAATGGATATCAAAGTTGTGGTACATATACACTATGGAATTCTACGCAGCTGAAAGGAAAATGACATAATGAAATTTAAAGAAAGATGGTTGAACTTGGAGCAGATCACTCTTAGTGACCACACACAAGAGCAGAGAGCCAAGTGCCACATATTTTCCCTCATATGTGGTTCCTAACCATGTTAAACTGGAACATTAAGAAAATCCGTCAGTGAATGGAGAGTTTATAAAAGAGAATGGAGTGAATTGGGGAGGGGAATGGGAAGGTGAGGGGAATGGGAAGGTGGGGGGGACTCATATAATAAACTAAACTAATAATGAATTGATACTATAAAACCCTATTTTTTATATAGTAAACTAATGAGGAAGCTGAGGGCACCACTTGGTACGAGGGTCCATGAACAGAATGGGAGGAAGCCTAACCTCAAGAATAATTGCTCAGGCCTGCATCTCCCTGTCCCAGTTATTGGTTCCTTCCCACACTGAGCTGTTGATCAAAGAGACCCAGGAGGTCCCCAAAATGTGACAGACTTCTGTCAAAGCTCTTGAATACCTGCCCCAGACCTAAAGTAAGACCCTATTGCTGAAGGAACTACAGAGTATCATCAAAAAACATCAAGAGATCCTGCTAGATTCAGAATGGTAACCAGCTCCCAGATGGTAGCACGTGTAGCATTGGAAGGTGTTTCAGGAGCTGCCAGGGAAAATTGGTCAATGATATTTGGCGAAAGCAGAGACCACTGATATACAATGTAGACAATTGTCACAAGAATGCTGAACACACGGCTGTGTGGAAGAGACCAGCAAGTCAAGAAATGCTCATCTGTGCAATAGTGGCACTAAACCAAGGAGGGTAATCAACAGCTTAATGATTGGCTAAGAGATCCACTTAGTGACAAGGAACCTTTAACTGAAAGTGGGATCCATGGTTTAATCCTATAGTTACCAAGATCTCAGGCTCCTAGGGGAAATTTCCACTACCAGAAAGTTAGAGAGGCTACACCCATTTGGAGCAAGACAAAATAACAATGTTGTCACATTTAACCTATATTGATCTCACTCTCCAATGGAGATTCTGTTTGTATTTTTCAGAAGAAAAATATAGAGAGCCAGAGACAATTCCATCCCACCAACAAGTCATTGGATGATGGCTGACATCCTGGCAGGAGACAAACCACAATTAGCTTTCACACAGGGCCCAAATGAAACCTATGAGAAAGTGAGGAGACAAACAGGAGACCAATCACCACAGCAAGTCTGATAACCCATGAAAGGTCAATGGAGACAGACACCAATGATAGCCAACACAACCCAGGGTAAAGATCCAGAGATACTTAAAATCTCAACAACAAAACAGACTCAAAACTCACCCACCATGACTCAGGGAACTGAGTGGAAGAGGGGGCAGAAAGAATGGAAGATCCATGCTGGGGGAGAATATCCAGAGAGATCGCCCCCCTCAGCAACAATGCACAAGGGAGAAGAAAAAAAGAAAAACTGGCTACCTCTGGTGCAGTTCATAACCCTCTACCCTATGGACAGATCCAGATTGCGCATCGAGGAAGGACCCCAGTGGGTAGGGAACAGAGAGGAGGGAAATGGAGACACCTTCACAAGATTTGCTCATACAATGTCCGTAATTATTATAATAAAGATATTTTTTTAAAAATGAAAAATCAAGAAATAGATAAATAAGGAAAAGCTAAATAAGAGTAAAATAATTGTTCTGGTGTGCTATTCTTCTTAAAGTGTGCACACAGATGATTTCACTGAAAATTAAGAAAAATTACAGCTCATTAGATGTTGCAAGTTACTTTTCTGTTATATTTTCTAGATTTATTTTCCTTACTCTATTATGTTCCTCTTCCTCTTCTTTTCTCACTTTCCCTTGTCTTCCTCTTGTCTCCCTCTCTTATTCCTATTTAACTATATCTAGATATGATTACACTTGTGGGATTTGCAGGTGGAAGCGTGGTTTTGTTTGCTAACAGCGAAACAGCTAAACTGTTCATTAACCGCAGATGAGTCTTCCGGTAGTTAATTATGTCAACCTGACTGGATTAAAAGAACAACCAGGGTGTTTTAATGAGGCACACTGAGGGTGTTTCTTGGAGAAGTGAGCTGAGGATAGAAGACCCTCCCTAGGTGTGGTTGTCAGTATCCCATGAATTTTGTTCAGGTGAAATATACACGCATTTCTCCTTCTCTGCATCCCCCTGGGTGGCTCAGATTAACCTCTCCCACCACCATGCCTCTTTCCCCGTAAACTCTGAACTGTGAGCCAAAAAAATAAACCCTTCCTTCCAAAAGTTGCTTTTTATCAGATATTTGTCACAGCATTGAGGAAAGACAGCATCGGAGCAACAATCAAAGATCGGCTGTGCTACATAGGCAACAATGGTTTCCATTGACTGTGGGGAATTTAAACTCCATAATAAAACTTGTCAAATGTGTCTTCTTTCATTACTGTCACCGCTTCTCAGCCACATCAGGAGGAGTAAAGACCCAAGATATGGCTGGCAGCCTGGTATAGATCGCTGTTCCCATACTAGATGATGATTCCTTTTTTTTTTTTTTGAGTTTTTGTTTGTTTATTTTTTGAGGTAGGGTCTTGTTCTGGTCCAGGCTGACCTGCAATTCACTTATGTAGTCTCAGGGTGGTCTCCAACTCACAGCCATCCTCCTACCTCTGCCTTGGATTAAAGGCCTGGGCCACCACAATGGGCTAATTTAATGCTTGAAGTAATGAATTGGGACATTACCGGAAGGAAGGAAAGAAAGAACAGACATTTCAGCAGTTCCTACCAAATCATGAACCGCACTGTTAGGCTAGACAGTTCATCTAAAATCCAGAAGAAAAATATTTATTTTGTGAATACTGTAAGCATTGACCCTCAAGAAGACATTTGACCTGAGCAGGCTCACTAAAAGCTACTGCTAACAAAATTAGTCATCCTCTGAAATGAAGAAGGTTTTCCATGGGTGGATCATTAATTGTAGCCCAGGGCCAAAATCTATGGATTTCAAGGGATGCTAAATGCAATCTCTGGCCTTCCCTTAACCACCTTTCAAGTTCTTGGCAAGGCACTTTAAGCAAGACCACAAGATACTGAACATCCTCAGGCCAAAGGGCAGAAGGAGGGAAGCCTCTGGGGATTTGAAGGGACAGACTCTTCTGATGTCAGAGTCAGAAGAGATGTTGAAGAGAAGTCCTGACCCACTTCCTTCAGCAGTGTGAAAGGAGTGGCTTTCTGACCCTGCTTTCTCATCTGGGGCTCCCAGCACAGATTTCCACTTAAGGATGTTGACTACGTAAACACTCAGGGGTAATGACATAGCCTCCGGATAAAACTAAAAGCCATAGATGCAGAACTAGGAGTTTTGGAATTTGTACTGGGAAGCAGGGAATGGTTGGGGGAGGAAGAGCCAGAGGAGTGGGAATCAAATAAACAAAGCAGGACAACATAGTCTGACTCCTAGTAACTCCCAAACATCCGGAATTCCTGAAGGCCTAAAGAATTTTAATAGGAAAAAGAAAATTTTAAATAGGATTTAGGGGCTGGGATTACTGGGATATCAGGAAGTGATAATGTAGTCACTAACTCTCACGGCAGAGACATGGAGTGGCCTTTTCTCTGGAAAGCTTCAGATGCTGGGAAAGAGGGGACCAGATGGCTTAGTGTATCATACATATACCTTAGAGACCCTCTAAATCTGCTTTTAACAAATAAGAAAATCAAATCCTTGGAGACAGAACTCAGTTACTTAGTAAAGTATAAATTTTAAGAAGGTAAAATTTTATATAGATAGTAAACAAACATGTTTCAGAAATTTCGATGAATTCATTCATTAATGAGGAAACAATAAGATTTAAAACTGGTCCAAAAAGCATTTGAGAAACTAGGTATGTAAAGCTTGCTGGGTTATAAGTTATACAATGATTACTTTATTTTTAACAGAATCCTAAACTATAACATTTGGGTCTCTTAGTCATCCTGGGCAGATGTAATTTGCATTTCTATTGAACAAAATTTATGGGATCCTTCACAGTGAAGTATAATAGTCCAGTAAGTAGCAAGTTAAGTCTAGGACTGAAAGTGTCTAATAACTCTATGGTCTATTTTCAAGTAGGCTAGTCAGATTTCCATCTCTGTGACCTAATACCTGAGAGAAATCAACTTAAATCAAGAAAGATTTGTTTTGGCTTTATGGTTTCAGAGGATTTAGTCCATGGTCCTTTGACATCATAGTTTCTGTGTCTATGGTAGGGAAGAACATCATGGTAGGTGACATGTAGTGAAGCAAAGTTGCTTAACTCCTGGTAGCTGGCAAGGAGAAAGGGAGAGAAGGAGGGAAAGAAGGAGGGAAGGAGAGAGAGAGAGAAAGGGAAGGTGTGTGTGTTTGTATGTGTGTGTATGAGAGAGAAAGGGAAGGTGTATGTGTGTGTTTGTATGTGTGTATGAGAGAGAGAGAGAGAGAGAGAGAGAGAGAGAGAGAGAGAGAGAGAGAGGAGAATTAGAGTAAAAAAATAGACCCTTGAAGCATTATACATCCTCAGTGACCTACTTCCTCCAACTAGGCCTTATGCTCTGGGCTTTAGAAAAGCTCTAATTTCTTGGTCAGAATGAACACTAGTGTGCTTCTTTTGGGAGTGCTTGGGGAAGAGATCTGGGAACCCAAGGCAAGTCACACTAAACTGCTAACCAAGTATGTCAAGGCCTCTGGTACAAACATCCTTTGTTCTTGCCAGATCAGTGTGGGTGGCAGAGATTGGGATAATTTCATTACCGGAGTCCATCAGCCTTGACAGCACCTTGGCACCTCCGTATGATTGCTTTTTCATAATCACTTTGTTTATTTGTTTGAAAGGGAATTCAGGCACATAAGGAATGGAGTAACCCAGGAGGGGAATGAGTCAGTTACCCCTACACGCAAATTCTGATATTTTTTGTTTTATTTTTATTCTTTAAGTAAGTCGAAGAAAAGATTCTATAGGAACGAACTGTTTGTGAGTAATAAAATTGAGAATAGTCACATAAACCAAGCACAAATCTGGGATTAAATGGGAAACTTTTAAAGTACTGGGTCAACACATTACCACCTTTTTTATACATTGAGTCAGGGACAAAGGAGCATGAGAGACTGATGCCTTACTCCTTGAAAATGAATGCCCAGAGAGGGAACAAAACTTACCCAAACTCACACAGCTATTCCCAGGCACATTTTTTATATGTCGTTTGTAGGGCATGAGCTATAAGATGAGTAAACTCGTACCTACCTGCTGGAATGGCCAAGGAGTGAGGAGGACGAAGAGGAGAGACAGGTAGGAATGACGTTAGATCATTTCCCCTCTCCTCAAATCAATTCCATAGATCTGCCCTCAAGCCTTCCAGGACCTGTGGTTGTTTGCTGTGGATCTCTCTTCCCAACATTATTGCCCCATTGACTATGTGAACTACTGTTCCCGGGGTGGGGGGGGGCACTGCATCTGCTGCCCCTACTTCCCGCCAGGCTGAATGACTGATAGTACTCCTGTGACCACAGGGAGATGGAGTAGTGCAAGGTCAGAGCCTAGTTACCTTGGGTGCCCTTAGCTCCTCAAAGCCACTTATTGCTCACCTCTGTGTCTGACCAGACGTCTGTGTGACTATCAAAAGATCTTTTTAGACTGTGCAAACAGATCACTGGCTTCCACCAACCCAAGTGTCAAGAATGTCATCAGAGAGCGTCTGAAGTCTATGGAGCAGGTTCCCAGATTCCCCCACTTTCTAGAACACAGCTATCTGATGCTTCTGCCAGTGTATTTGAAAAGTGCCTTGATTTATGACTTTGTTTTGTTCTGTAACTGTAAAACCTCCGTGAATTATTAATACACTGAAACCTGGAATTTGGGGTAATCTGAATCAGTCTTTTGGGGGCATGCTCACTCATATGTAGCTCCAGAATGAGCTATCTTTTATCCCTTTTGAGGTGAGAGCTGTGTCTTTTGCATCAACTGTCTCTTAGCTTCTCCCCCAGAAGTAACAATAAAGTAGACGTATTTTTGGAACATGCATTGGAAGTGTTCAACTGTCTGCACTCTGTTGCAAGTCTCTTGATTTTCACAGCAACACTAAGGCTTAGCACAGTTAGCTTATTCCACAAATGGGCAACCCAGTGCTCAGAGAGATTATCTTGATCAAGATCTCATTGCTGGTGAGCACAGAGCTGAAAATCTGTTACCAAGCCCTGTCAAGTACTGGACTGTCTGATCACCCACATGCAGCAGCACCTCTATACCCTCTCTCTTCCTGCTTCTCTTCCTTTCAGTGGACCCATGCTAAAAATCAGAAAATCTGGGAGAGGCAAGATGTTGACGCAGTTGAATTAGAGATAAGAGGGATGGGGGCTGGAGAGACGGCTCCAGATGGTTAAGGCACTTGCCTGTAGAGCCTAATGACCTAAGTTCGAATCTCTAGTCCTCACACGAAGCCAGATGCACAGAGTGGCACATGCATCTGGAGTCCATTAGCAGTGGCTGGAGGACCTGGCATGCCCATTTTCTCTGTCTCTCTTCTATCTCTCTCTGCTTGCAAATAAATAAATTAAAAAATATAAATTACAAAAAGAGTGATGGAAAAATGGACTCAATGGATATTATGGTTTGCTACCCAGCATCTCTTTTCCATTCATCCTTCCAGGGCCTCAATATTTTTCAGGTGTTCATACTCTCTCATAAAGCTCCCAAGCCTCGTTGCTGCTCCCAATGGATGGCCCAATTTATCTAAGGAAAGACATATCCTTCAAGCCAGTTCATAAACAAGCATCACACACACAGTCATTGGACTGTAGAGCACTTCTGGGAAAGTTCTACCTTAGAATTTCCAAGCGATATTCTCGGTTATTTCTTTTTTCTTGACAGACTGCCCCATTTTTAGTCTGCCATGTGCACGTATCTCACTAGAAAGGTGACAGTAAGACCTCAGAGAAAGCCAAGGTCACAGGCCTATGTGGACTTGAGATTTGCCCTTCCTCAGCACATTGTTAAGCAACTGATAAATTCCCTGTGTGTATAAGCCACACAGAATCCAAGGGTGAAAAGCAAATTGAGATTCAGGAAGACAGTCCAGTGGAAACATGAATTAAGGATATAGGTAAGAAAGCAGAGTTAGCCAAGGAGCAAAGAGAGTGGAGCAGGAGGTGCCCACACTCAGGACAGTGAAATCCAGGGAGCAGAGTCCATCATGAGACCCAGGAAGGGAGTGTTCTAACCATTTGAGGCATTGCATCTTGGGCTGTTTGTTGAGTCGCTGAAAAGATGGGAACTAGAACAGAATGACTTCTAGAATCTCTTGTTCTTCTTGTCTCCGTCCAAAGTCTATCCATCTGTCATACCCAAGCTCAAATCTTACCTCTGCTAGGAAATCTTTCCCATCTGCACTGAGCCTTATGCAGTTACTTTTCCTGAGACTTCCTTGGGATCTCTCTTCTCCACAAAATAGCTGTCACTTCGTACCTTCGTGGAGTATCTGACTTGACTCTGGTCACTTGAGATCAGAGAAAGCATATGTTTGTTTGTCTTCCCACAGCAGAAATCAGAGCTATTTCCAGAAATGAAGAGAACGTGGATGTGATTTTATATGGCAGAGGGTTAGCATTCCCTTGTGAGGGGATGTCAGTGTGGAAGGGAATCCGCTGTAAGCTGGCCCATCAGTGCAGGCTCCTTAGGTGCTAGTCACAGAGTATTGCACTGTAGGTGAGTGTAGAGAAGACCTATCCTACAATCTTATGTTGTCTGGAAGAAAGACCATAGTTCTGACCCATGGAGAAATTCCCTGAAGTGGTAGAGTTAAGAAGCACATGAACACTTTGACCTAGTTAGCTACTTGGAGCTGTGGAAATTTTTGTGTGTGTGAGTGTGTACGTGGAAATGTTTAGCTGAAGGAGATTTAAAAGGTACAGAGGGCTGGAGAGATGGCTCAGTGAATAATGGCACTTGTTTGCAAAGCCTGATGGCCTGGGTTTGATTCCCTAGTACTCATGTAAAGCCGGATGCACAACTGGTGCATGTGTCTGGAGTTTGTTTACAGTGGCAGAAGGCCCAGATGGCCCATACTCTCTGTTTCTCTCTCTCCCTAATAAATAAAAATATTTTTAAAGGTATAGAATCACATCCATCTTTTTTATCCAGGTGTGGAGAGTGAGGCAGAGAAGTGTAAAAAGCTTTCTAAGTCTTTACCTTTTTATAGTAAATGTCCCCATCAGAATGTCTTTTTTAAAAAAATCATGATTATAGGCTGGATGTGTAGCTCAATAGTAGAGAGCATGCCTATCATAGACAAGGCCTTGGGTTTAATTTCCTCAACACAATAAATAAATAAATAACTGTATATCACCTTTGAATGGATAGAATGACTAAGCAAGCTGGCCCATCACTTCTTGATAAATTTCAGGTCTCTATCACCAAACAGTTAAAGTGTGATGGCAACTTTAAAAAGGTGATCATTGTAAAGCAACACTACTCACACTTGTACATAGACCAAGAGTTTACAATTTATTTTGTAGTTTATTTCTTATTATTGTTTCTCCTTGAGAAGCCTAGAAATGGATCACAGTTCCCATCCAGGGGTTATCCCTGCTGATTCAGGTCTGGGTTCCCATCTCATTCCACATGCTCATGAAAGCTGTTGTGTAGCATATTCAGGAAGTCATGTCAGCTAGAAACAAACATCCCTTTCTGGGAGGGCAGTGAAGGCAGGAAATTCCAGAGACTCAAGAATTCAACAGGTCTGGGAAAGGGTTGTAAGACCCCTGCCCTTAAAGCTCTATGAGGAGAAACAACTGCTCGAGGCCGAGAGACTCTCCGATGGAGCTGCCTGCAAGTGGTGCAGTGAGCTGGACACTCTCCAACGGAAGTGTGTTCCAGAGAGGCAGCTTATGAGAGTCATCACTATGCTCAGGGGGGCTTTCTGGTGACTCAGCTGTGTTTGTGTCATCTATTGCAGCTATAAGCAACCCCTCACCTTGCTCTGTAAGTAATCCCAATAAACTCATTGGTTCACCAAACTGGTTTTGGTATAATTGTACTTTGGTCTGTAGTTTGTGCCCTATCTGGGGAGATGCATGTTTGAGTCACTCCAGGAAAAGTTATTTCCACAACACATGCTTTCCTTCCTACTCACGTGACATGAGCAATATGAGCATGAAGTACCAGCTCGAAGCCCCCCCCCCCCAGTCCATCCCCATGTTCCCTTCACACTGGCAGAGCTCGTGGCTTTTCTTTGTCCACTTTGGCTTTCGAATGTCTTCCTTGGCTTTAATTGATGGTGGAGCCTCATTAGTGAAGCATTCCAGAAAATACTACCCAGTGTATTTAAATATTAATAACTTCATTTGTTTCCAAAACAGAGAGGGGGTGTCATGAAAATTAATGAGTGTACTGGTGGAAATCAATTATGTTTTGCCAAAAATTCTCTGGAGTCATTATGTGGGAAATTGCGTAGGCTTTTTCACCTACTTTTGTATCTGGTATAATATATTTCTAGGTAAAGTACGTGTTTTGATTATATTATGAAGCAAAAAAAGGAGACTTGGTAAGTCTCAAACAAAGTTAAAATAATCCAAAAGAATGAAAACCCAAAGGCATCATGTCAATCAAATGTTTCTTGTGGGATCCTGGAATTTTTTTAATTCCTTATACATGTACACTTGTAGCTAGGGTTGAGTGGATTTTTACTCAGATCGGAAGACAGTGACAGACTTGAAGACGAAAGGAGGTTTACAGAGAGTCTCACAGTCTAGTTAATAGAAATTGATGATTGCTAGCCCATAATTCCTGCTGTACTGTATGACTGCCTCTCCCACTCTTTCTAAAAACAACAACATATATTGTCAGGGTAGAAGTTAGCAATGCACTCATTTGTTGTTATGAATTCTCAAAAATTAAGGTACTTACCTATATATTGAATTAAGATAGGTATCTTTTCTCAAACACTCTGAATTTGCCTTCATTTACATTGACTAGTATGAAGAGGTGTAAACCAGGGCAATGACATTTTTGAGGTTCACCCACAAGAAATTTGAATTTTAAATATATGTAGTCTGAAGTTAGTACTTAGTACTTATGTTTTTAAATATAAGAACATGAATAAAATATGCTCTTTTATGCAGAAAGGTTATAATGTTTAAATATATCTTTTGAACTGAAAAGATACCTTAGAATGCCTTAGTATCTAAAGTGGAAATTCGTCCACTCTTGATTGGGATATACATGAAGAATACCTTAGTTTTTGTTCTTAAAAATTATCTGTCGAAGCTGAAGTAAACAGACCACTGGCATGAAACACAGTCTGCGGCCATGAGTAGGCTGACCACACCTCCTACTGGGAGAGAAAAGCAAACCAGGAAAGGAGCACTTGTGCAATGGAGGAGCCTGGGCCTGGGGAGACAATCAACAGCTATTAAATTCGGCCAAATATTCCACTCAGTGAGGGGGAACCCTTGATTGGAACTGGGGACTCAGGGCGATATGCACCAGATCCCATACTCTTGGGTTCCCAACAAAAGATGCACTATGTGAGTGATTGCCGGGGAGGCTTTTAAAAATAGAAGCTAGGTAATCCAGATTGTTGTATATTTGTTAACTGATACTGATCTCATTCTCCGATGGAGATTGTGTTTGTATTTTTCAGGATACAGCAAGGGAGCTGTGGCCCATATAACCCTACCAACCGACTGCAGGCAGAAAGCTGAGATCCTGGCAAGAGAAGAGCCACCACAGTCATATGGTGGAGGATCCATATGGAACCCCACAGAGAATGATGGGATGAACAAGGGACCCATAGCCATAGCCATTCAATCAACAAAAGATAAGCCAGTGTGACAGAAACCAACGAATCTTGACACAAAAAACCCTAAGCTCACAACACCATAGCAGCTTCAATACTCACCCACCATGACTCAGGGAACTGAGTGGAAGAGGGGGCGGAAAGATTGTGAGAGCCATGGTGGGGGAGAATATCAGAGACTTGGCAACCCTCAGTAACAACACACTTGGGTCATGAGAACCTGGCGGAAGACTGGGCTATCCATGGTCCCCTACCACAAAGACTGATACAGACGGCCCATGGAGGAGGATATCCAGCTGACTGGGGATGGGGAAGGGGGGCAATGGGGAATTGGGAATAACAACTCATGGTTGGCCCACTAAACAATGTAACTCATTATGGACAATAAAGAAAAAAAATTATCTGTTGAGGAACTGAAAGAAATTTAGAAAAATTAATGGATATGTGGTGTCATTTGAATTGCTTTTTGTGTATTTGAAATGTTCCATAATAAAAATAAAGGAAATACATTAAAAATTAATAAAACGATGCAATTAAGATCAAGTGGTAAAAGTTTTCTGATATTGAGAGGCAAATTGTTACAAAGCCAAAAACAACCTAAAGGGACCAGTTCATGATGAGGAAGGTTCATTAAGAGGAAGACAACTCTATAACAATAATAGAATCTTGGATTATTAGATATTCTAATTAATGAGTGAAGTGAATCATATAAGCACTTTGGAAAATTTAAAGATGTTCTGAAGATTTGACATAGAATGCTAATATTGATGAAGACAATATTAAAGTGATAACATACCACTGTGACAAGGATCACAAACATTAATACAAAAAATTCCAGCAAGCTTATTAGCAAGCTCATTTCTCCTTGATTCAAAGAATATTTAAGCTGAGTCACTAATAAAGAAGCATGAAATGCCCTGAAGACCTATTCTCTTTTTTTTTATTGTCCATAATGAGTTACATTATTTAATGGGCAAACAATGAGTTGTTATCCCCAGTTCCCCAACCTCAATCGACTGGATATCCTCCTCCATGGGCAGTCTGGATCAGTCAGCCCAGTTCTCCTGGCCCTAGTATGCTGTTACTAATGGGGGCCATGCCTCTGGATATTCTCCCCCACCATGGCTCTCACAATCTTTCCGCTCCCTCTTCCGCTCAGTTCCCTGAGTCGTGGTGGGTAAATATTAATGCTGAGAACTTAGGGGGTCTTTGTGTCAAGAATCATTGGTTTCTGTCTCATTGGCTTATCCTGTGTTGATTGATTGGCTGTGGCTGTGGGACCCTCTTTTCATCCCATCATTCTCTGCAGGGTTCCATATGGATCCTCCATGGAATGACTGTGGTGGCTCATCTCTTGCCAGGATCTCAGCTATCGGCCTGAGGTCCATTGGTAGGGTTAGATGGGCCATAGCTCTCTTGCTGCATTCTGAAAGATACAAACACAATCTCCATTGGAGAGTGAGATCAGTATAGGTTAACAGATATACACAATTCTGGATTACCTAGATTCTATTTTTAGTAGCCTCTCCTTCAGTTGCTCGAATAGAGCATCTCTCCTTGGGGGCCCAAGAGTCCGGCTCCCAGTGCATATTGCCCTAAGTCCCCAGTTCCAGTTAAGGACTCCTCCTCACTAAGTGGAATATTTGGCAGAATTTAAAAGCTGTTGATTGCTTCCCCCAGGCTTTGGCTCCTCCATTGCACAAGTGCTCCTTTCTTGGTTTGCTGTTCTCTTCTAGTAGGTGTGGTCAGCCTACTCATGGCAGCAGACTGTGTTTCATGCCAGTCTGAAGACCTATTCTTTATGTATAAAAGTTTACTAATTTGGATAATAATCCTAAAATTGTCTATGACATGATTAATGCAGAGTTATAAGACTAGAGAGATGACTTAGTGGTTAAGGCACTTGCCTGCAGAGCCTACAACCGGAGTTTGATTCCCCAGTACCCACGTAAAGCCAGATGCACCAAGTGGTGCATGCATCTGGAGTTCGTTTGCAGTAGTTGGAGGCCCTAGTGTGCCCATTCTCTCTGTCTCTCTTCTATCTCTCTCTGCTTACAAATAAATAAATAAAAATATTTTAAAGAAATAATTGTATAACTGAAAGCTCTTTAAACCATCAACACTTTAACTAGGCTAGAATAAATATAAATTACTATTTATAGAAAATACAGCCGGTTGTGTTGGTACATGCCTTCAATCCCAGCATTGGGGAGTCTGAGGTAGGAGGGTCACCATGCATCCCAGCCCAGCCTGAAACTACTCAGTGAATTCTAGGTCAGCTTGGGTTAGAGCAAGACTCTACGTTGGAAAGGGAAAAAAAAGGAAATGGCCACTCTTTTTTTTATTGTCCATAATGAGTTACATTATTTAGTGGGCCAACAATGAGTTGTTATCCCCAATTCCTCATTGCTCCCCTTCCCTATCCCCAGTCAGCTGGATATCCTTGGATCAGTCTTTGTGGTAGGGGGACCATGGATAGCCTACTATTCAGCCGTGTTCTCCTGACCCAAGTGTGTTGTTATTGAGGGGTGCCATGCCTCTGATAATCTCCCCCACCACGGCTCTCACAGTCTTTCTGCCCCCTCTTCCACTCAGTTCCCTGAGTTGTGGTGGGTGAGTGTTAAGGATGCTTTAATAGACCCCCTTCAAATTGGGAAATGATTTTTGCCAGCTACAACTCAGACAGAGGCCTAATTTCAGAACCTACAGAGAACTAAAAAAAACAATTAATAACAAAAACCCAAAATGCCCCTTCAAAAAATGGGGTACTGATCTCAACAGAGAATTCACTGAGGAGGAAACACAAATAGCCTTAAGTTTTATTAGAACTCTGTTATAACAATTTATTTATTTATGTATATATTTATTCTGTGACTACTTTTGAGCTATCAAAACAGTGTTAATATACATGACAAAGAATGTGTGGCTTATGGCGTCTAAAACATTTATTCTTGTCCTGTTGGAAAATGTCTGCTGGGCCCTTTATGGCACTGTAGCTTTCTTTCCAAATGAAGCCATAGTATTTCCTAACCCACATACTCTTGTGGAAGTGATTATGCCCCATTCCTACAAGGATGTAGAGATGGCTTGTATCTGGACAGACCCTGTTACTGCCTTGATTAATGACATATTGTAAAAGTGAATCTGTGCCATTCCAGACACAAAATCTCCTTAACTTGCCTGTAACTTGTGCTGCATGCCAATAGGAACTATCTGTCAGTTAAACACAGCTGTCTGAGATCACCATACTGTGAGACGCTCAAATCCTCTAGACAGACTCAGGTATAAAAGATGCCACGTGGAGGGAGAGGAGGGGACTCACAGGAGATTCAGACATATGAGTGAAGAAGCCATTGAAGAATCCCTCTTGGGAATAGATCTTGTAGCTCCAAATGCCTGGGTTGATGTAATGTGGACCACACAAGATCACTTGAACAAGCAAGCCCTTACAGAAATCTTATAAAATACTTCATTTATTTATTTGCAAGGAGAGAGAGAGAGAGAACAGAGAGAGACACACACACACACACAGAGAGAGAGAGAGAGAGAGAGAGAGAGAGAGAGGGGGGGGGGGTGCACCATGGCCTCTAGCTGCAGCAAATGAACACCAGATACATGTGCCACTTTGTGCATCTGGCTTTATTGGGTACTGGGAAATTGAACCCAGGACTTTAGGCTTTGCAGGCAAGTGCCTTAACTGCTGAGCCATCTCTCCAGACCCCTAACATAATTCTTGACCCACAGAATGTCTAGCTGTAATAAAATGGTTGTTTTAATCCATTGAGTTTTGGCTACTTTGTTAGACAGCAATGTCTAATGGAATGACCTTATATACTTCCCATAATGGCCACATGGAATATGACTTCTTAACCTTGATTTATGTTTCAGAGATCCAGGGGTCAGAGAACTCAAACTATATGCTCCATATTAGACAGGTGGTCAACAATAAAGCCAAGCTACCAGACCAAGTTTATCAGATTCTTAAGCCCAGACAATTGGTGTGCCTTTCAGTGCTGACATTCTATGTGCTGAAATCAACAAGTTGAGAGACAGTAGGCTGAACAGGAGGCTCTGAGAAAGTCACACTCTCAGCCATGGTGGCCTTGGGTGGTCTGAGGAAGTCTTGAGGATACTTGTCCCACAGAGTAGAGTCATTCATTTGTGCCAACCACTTGTTCCTTGCCAATTAGTCTAACAATATGCTTTGTTTTTCATCCATGATATGTTGTTTGCTTTTTCAGGAGCAATTTTTTTTCAAACTATTTTCTCTTTAGCAACAGCTTTATTGAAGTATAAAATATGTACAATAAAATTCACCAATTTTTACTGTACAGCTAATTTCTAATACATATGCAGAGTTGTATAACCATCGCTCAACTCCATTTTAGAATACTCCCCACTCACAAAGTCCCCTCATTCTATGGCCATTCTCCACTCACCAATTCTCCCTTCACAATGACTGTTCTGCTTACTGTCTCCATAGGTTTACTTAGAAAATGTTCTGTAAATTGAAGTTTCTTTCATTTGGCATTCCCCAGTAGTTAATTCCTTTGCATTTTTGAAGTCCTTCATATGGGCATACCATACTTATTTATAGGTTTACCAGTTGGTGGAATTATGGATGTGTGGATTGGTTCCAGTTTGGGGCTGCTCCAATGCTTAAATTTAGTGAGTGCCTGATTTCTTAGGAAAACTTACAGGGAAAATCACAACACTTGCAAATTCCTGGTTTACTGCTTGTGATGGTTAAATTTTATTGTCAACTTGACCTGTTAGCAATCCACAGTAATCTTGAGTGTTGTGTAGCAGATTTCCTATGAATTGAAGAGAGAAAGGAGGCTCAGGGGATTCAGGAAGTCGTGTTAGCTAGAAATAAACATCCCTTCCTGGGAGGGCAGTGCAGGAAGGAAATTAAGGCACTGCATAAACTGCCAAGGAAAACTGGTCAATGATAGTTGGAGTAAACAGAGACCATTGATATGAAATGCAGTCTGCCACCAGGAGGAGGTACACACTTCCTACTGGGAGAGAACAGGGAACCAAGACATGAACACTTGTGCAATGGAGGAGCCAAAGCCAGGGGGAGGCAATCAACAGCTTTTAATTTGGCCAAGTAATCCACTCAGTGACAAGGAGCCCTTGACTGGAATTCGGACTCAGGGCAAAATGCATTGGGAATGAAAATCTTGGGACCAGAAGGAGAAATTCACTTTACATGTGATTTACAAAGAGGCTACTTCCAATAGAATCTAGCCAATTCAGAAATGTGTATCTCAGTTAACCTATATTGATATCACTCTCTGATGGAGACTCTGTTTGTATTTTTCAGAAGCCA
>PVHP010023681.1:0-27185 GCA_004024765.1 Zapus hudsonius | reverse complement strand
TAATGAGTTACATTATTTAGTGGGCAAACCATGCGTTGTTATCCCGAATTCCCCAATTCCCCCCCTCCCCATCCCTGATCAGTTGTATATCCTCCTCTGTGGGCTGTCTGTATTAGTCCTTGTGGCAAGGGATCCTGTATATCTTAGTACTCATCCCAGTCTTCCTGGCCCAAGTGTGTTGTCACTGATGGGTGTCATAACTATATCTTTATGGGTAGCACTCTTATAGTCTGATATTACTTGCATTGTGAAATGATTAAATTCTTAAAGACATTTAGTGCTAAAAATTCTGAAACAACCATTTATCTCTCTCTCTCTCTCTCTCTCTCTCTCTCTCTCTCTCTCTCTCTCTCTCTCTCTCTCTCTCCTTGTTTTGAGATAGGGTTTCACTTGATCCTAGGCTGAACTGGAATTCAATCTGTTGTTAAGGTTGGGTGGGCCTCAAACTCACAGTGATCCTCTTACCTCTGCCTCCCAAGTGCTGGTATTAAAGGTGTGCTCTTCTAATCTCTGCTTGAGACAAACATTTCTCTACATTAGTTTGTGCCCATCATTTACCAACAAAGGTCATTTAGAAAATATTTTAGTCTATATTTGAGGCTTTATGACTTATAAGTCTTTATTGCAATTATCAATTCATCCTAGGATTGCAGCCTAGATATTCTGAGTACCTTAGACAGAGGGAGGTAATTAAATTTGGATGCCACCAGTTTAAACAAATATTCTTTTAAGCAGTGTACTGTGTTGCTATTAAACCTAATCAAAGTTTTTGCCTTCATTTCAAAACTATATGTATATTTACAAAATGAAAGTTCTGGATTTCCATAGACAAGTATGACTCTCTAAGCCATACAAATGCAGTTCCTTTAAGAATCTCTTCATATCTACTATCTCTTTTCTGCCTTCTGTCTATTCCTAACATATCATGTAAAATTATGTATTAAAGCCCAGTCAGACTATAACACTCCTGTGCTGATCCTCCTCCCCATGGTTCAGAATCTCTAAATGACAACCAAAATCCTCACCTAGTTGCCCTGCAGGACTGACCCCTCCTCCAGCTATGCTTACTGTCTCATCCTCTTGTTCATTAGACTTCAGTTATTCTGGAATCTCTATTTTTAATCATTCATATCAGATATATACTTGCCCTGAGAGCCTTTGAACTTGCTATCTACTGTGCCTGGGTTATGTTTTTCTGAGTTATCTGATTGATTCATTCCTTGCTTCCACCAGATCATTAGTCCAAATTTCACCTTCCCCATGAGTCTTTTCTTAGAGGCATTTCTTTTTTATTTTATTTTTAAATATCTTTTAAAATATTTATTTTCTAGGAGAGAGAGAGAGAGAGAGAGAGAGAGAGAGAGAGAGAGAGAGAGAGAGAGGAGAGAATGGGTGTACCAGGGTCTCCAGCCACTGCAAATCCAGATACATGCATCTCTTTTTGCATCTGGCTCCATGTGAGTACTGGGGACTGAAACCCAGGTCCTTGGGCTTTGCAGAAAAGAACTTTAATCACTAAGTCATCACTCCAAGCCCTTTATTTAATATATTTATGATAAATAAGTATACACATTGTATGAGCAAATCTTGCAAAGGTGTCCCCATTTCCTCCTCTCTATCCCCTACCTACTGTGATCCTTCCTTCATATAAATTTGTCCATAGATTAGATGAACTGCACCAGAGGTAGCCAGTTTTTTTTTTCCTGTTTTTTCTTCCCCTTTATACATTGTTGCTGAGGGGGGAAATAACTTTGGATATTCTCCTTCATCATGGCTCTTACATTCTATCCGCCCCTTCTTCTGCTCAGTTCCCTGAGTCATAGTGGGTGAGTTTTAAGGCTGCTTTATTGTTGAGATCTTAGGTATCTCTGGACCTTTGCCCTGGGATGCATTGCGTAGCATTGGTGTCTGTCTCCATTGACCTTTCATGGGTTATCAGACTTGCTGTGGTGATTGGTCTCCTGTTTGTCTTGTCACTTTCTCACAGGTTTCATTTGGGCCCTGTGTGAAGGCTAGGAATGGTTTGCCTCCTGCAAGGATGTCAGCCATCATCCAATGTCTTATTGGTGGTGTAGAGTTGCCTCCTGCTCTCTCAATGCCTTCTGAAAATTACAAACAGAATATCCATCAGAGAGTGAGATCAATATAGGTTAAATGAGACAATATTGCTATTTTGGCTAGCTCCTAATGGGTGTACCCTCTCTGTAGCTCTCTGGTAGTGGAATTTCCCCTAAGAACCTGTGATGTTGGTCCCCATAGGATATTGCCATTGATCCCAGTTCCATTTAAGGGTTCCTTTTCACTAAGCAGATTTCTTAGCCAATCAGTAAGCTCTTGACTGCACTCCTAAGTTTAGTGCCACTATTGCACAGATGAGCATTTTGTGACTTGCTGGTCTCTTCCATATAGCCCTGTGTTCAACATTCTTGTGACAACTATCTATATTGTTTATCAGTGGTCTCTGCTTTCTCCAAATATCATTGACCAATTTTCCCTGGCAGCTAATGCCACACCTTTCAGTGCTACACATGCTACCATCTGGGAGCTGGTTACCATTCTGGATCTAGCAAGATCTCTTGGTGTTGTTTGATGACACTCTGGAATTTCTTCAACACTAAGGTCTTACCTTAGGCCTGCAACAGGTATTCAAGAGCTTTAACAGAAGTCTGTCACATTTTGGTGAACTTATGGGTCTCTTAGATCAACAGTTCAGTGTGGGAAGGAACCAAGAACTGGGACAGGGAGATGCAGGCCTGACCAATTATTCTTGAAGTTAGGCTTCCTCCCATTCTTTTCATGGCCCCTCATACCAGGTGATGCCCTCAGCTTCCACAGGAGCTTACTGGATTAAAGCTATGGTTTTGTTGTGTCAATTCATTATTAGTTTAGTTTTTGTATGAGTCCCCTCATGCCCCCCAAATTCTTCCCATTCCCTTTGAAAGTCTCTCTTGGAGGCATTTCTAAAACACCCACATGGAACCTCTCATTTTCCCATACAAAGATCTCCTATCCACAGTTAATGCTTTACATTTTTTTCTCTTCATCACACTGAACTCTCTGATGTATCATAATGATTATCATCACATATTATCCCATCAGAATGAATTCTTCATGATGATAAAAAGGTGCGTTTTGTTTATAGTTACATATCTAGCAACAGAAGAAGTGGTTAGCAAATTATATTTGATCTGAAATTATTTATAAATAAGTAAAACAAAGGAAATTTTATATGATTTTTTTCCAATTTATTGTGTTGCTGGGTTAAAAAGATGACTCAGTTGGTAAGAATGTTTGTTGTTCAAGCATGAGGACTTGAGTTTGATGTCCAGTGCCCACATAAAAAGCCACACATGGTCACACACACTTGTAACTCCAGAACTGAGCAAGGCAGAGACAAAAGGGTTTCTGGGGTTCCCTGGTTAGCCATTCTACCCGAAAACTGTTGAAAGCTCTATGTACGGAGAGCATCTCAGGGAAAATAGGGAAAGACAATGTCCCTCACCGACCTCTGCATGCATATGCACACAACATCTCTCATTTCCACACATATGTGAGTATAACACACACACATCACATTTTAGCTACACACAACAAAAAATAAAAGAGTTTTACTGACACAATTACTTTAAACATCCTGCTTTCCTAGTGTAAATCCCCTATTTCCACTTGTGTTGGCCTTTAACCT
This sequence comes from Zapus hudsonius, assembly GCA_004024765.1. Classification (NCBI taxonomy): domain Eukaryota; kingdom Metazoa; phylum Chordata; class Mammalia; order Rodentia; family Dipodidae; genus Zapus; species Zapus hudsonius. Next base: position 23,500 of record PVHP010023681.1, on the reverse strand, counting down.
TCCTAGATTTGTGGATTAATAGATTATATCTTGTCAGTTTCATTAAACTTGACACTTTAAAATCAATATTGCTTTATACTTTGTATATTTGGACAGATTATTTTTGAAATCCATAAATCTCTAAATGAGGGGGGAAAAGCCTTCTTTTGGTGGGATGGCCTTGATTAGCCCAAAATAGAAAGAGAAAACCTGTCCTTTGTCAATCATCCTGACACATACCTGACAGCATGCAGTTACAGTGAAAGAGAACTGGGTTGCGGAGGTCCAGCAAACTTAAATGTAGATAAATAAAAGAAAAGTCAGCCAGTATGAGGGGAAAGAGAAAGAAATGCAACTCTACCACTCTGTTTTTCCATCCATCAACCTTCATTTCTCAGAGTCTGCCTGACAATCTAGGTTGGAAAAGTCAGGCTCTTACACAATATTGATTTAATTTCATTTTCTGTTACTTGGGAGGTTTTTTAGCAAATACTTTGTATAAGGAATGAGAGATGGTATAGTCAACATGTGTGAGCAGGGCACCTTTATTTTAAAGGCTTACTTTGATATTTTCATCCCAAAGTCCATACATTTTTCAGTCAATTGGTTTGTATTAGTATTAGATTGAAATTGTCAACTTTTGCTACAATGAAAATCAACCTTTGAATTCTAATGATATTTTAAAAACTTTGTTATTTAATCACTCATTTGTCTTCAGAATTGTTGCCATTTTGTTCCATACTATGTAGTTGTTAAGTTAAGATCTCTTTCTAAACTGGAGATCTGCTTCCAATATCACCTCATTCAAGGATTCAAGCTAAAAGAACGTCTTCTATCTGGTATTTTAATTTCTTTTAGTGGAAGATAAAGTTCAAGAGGAACCTGCAAATTTTGAATTGCCTGTAAAGATCCTGCTCAGAACTGACACATAGTCAATTCTACTCACTCTCTGTAGATCAAAGCAAAGCACAAGGTCAAATGCAAATTCAATGAAGCAGCCTTGTGAAGAAAAATGAATGAATAATGAGTTAATTTATCAATAATAGTACCTATCTAGAAACATTTGATTTTTATTCTTTAGAAAGTATTTGCTATGTATCCCAAGGTGGTCTGGAACTAACAATCCTCATGCCAAAACCTCCTGAGTGCTAATGATTGCAAGCCTATGGCACCAAACTTGGATCTTCTGGCTCTTATTTTCTATTTCTGTAATATTTCTTACTCATGCCCCTAAAAGGCATCACCTTATGGTTGTTTTCTTTGTAGCCAGATTCTATCTTCAAATACTTTTTCTATATCACCAATCTGTAAACTGGATGCCTGACCTATTTCTGTGTCCACCCCCCTCAAAAAAAAATAACTTTGCTCAACCTTCCTGTCCATCAAACATAGAACTGATCAGTTACTGCTCTGTGCCACATAGTACATTGCACTTTCCTGGTTGTTATATCTGTTACTAAATTTGGAATATATTTATGTCTCAGTATTCTTATATTTTCAGTTTCTAGGCCAACACTGCAATATTTAATAAATTATATTGTCAATTGACCAAATAAATAAATGAATGAATTTTCAAAAGTATTCAAAATGGTTATCTAAATCTTCATTATAATATGCTTCAGTTATGCATGTATTATGTGTATTCATGTTAATATAAAATGGGATTGGCAGTAAGTAAAAGAAATGAACTTAAGTAAATGAAAACAAGAAGAGATAACAAGGCAAAATTTATTCCTGTTGTACTATCATTAGAAGCACCAAATTTCTATTTAAACACATACATATACATAATTAAATTAATATTTAATTAAAAATATAGTGTACATAATGGAAAGGTATACCATATTCCTAAATAAAATGATGCAACTTGCAAATATATACACTGCTCTTCCCAGAAGAAATAATATAAATTGAATATAAGTAAAAAATTAAAAAAAGAATGTTCAATCAATCAATGCATAGGAAATATAAGCATCCATAAGTTTTTATGAGACTTTCTAGTTTCACTGCCAAAGGCTTTAATTCTTAGTTTATCACTAGCTTTTCCTTTCCTGCTTATCATATCAGGGATTTTATAGCAATAGGAATGCCACTGAACAATAAATATGTAAATTGGAAGGTTCATTGAGTTAATCTTTTTCAAAAACCTATCAGGGCAGGATATAAAAATTTACCTTTCTAGGGAGTATTAATGAAGGGTTACTCCATATTATCTAATGATTACAAGTTATTTTCTTAAATTTGTACATCAAAAAGTAAAATTCTAGTAATTTCATGAAAATAAAATTTGTTATATCATAAAATCTTTACACTTTTTTTTGGTAGGATCTTGCTCTAGTCCAGGCTGACCTGGAATTCACTGTGTAGTCTCAGGGTGGCCTTGAACTCACAGTGATCCTCATACCTCTGCCTCCTGAGTGCTGGGATTAAAGGCATGCACCACCATGCCAGGCAAGTTTTTACACTTTTATGCATAGTTTTTTTAAACCACAGACATTAAGAAGAAGTAAGGAGCAAAATTGTAGTTGAAAAAGTTCCATTACTTTTTATTTATCTTACTGTTGTTGTTGTTGAAATCCTGTGAAGACTTTCTTGTTTGAATTTCCTTTGAAGTAGAATACTTTTTCCTCACAACACTGACCACTGTAATTAGCTATGTTTAGTGATGGCCCTTTTGGCCCTCTCTTAAATCATGAAAGATATGAGGCCATTTGTGTGATAAAATGTTTACTTAGACCAACTCTCTGACATGAATATCAGAGGTTGAGCAATTATAAACTACAAAGAAGAACTTTTAGGATATTTTCAAAGCTATGTTAACTATGTATTTCCTTTCTTATTTAAAAGACAGAATTTTCTCCCCTCTGCTCTATAAAATCATTGCAGAATTTATTCACATTAAAGATTAGTATGATGTTAATAAACATATTTGCCAATTTTAGTTAAATAAATAATGAGCACACACACAAAAAATGGACATAAACAATTTACACAGGAGAAAGAATAAGTTTGATGGCACATACATCCTAGATATAATCTCAATTTAGCATTTATTAGATTAACAGTTTTAGATAATTCACCCAATCTGTCTAAATTTCATTATGAATGAAATTAGATAAAATTTTTATGTAAGACAAACATACATGAAAAAGCATCATTTGTCACACAGTAAACATTTATAAATTCAAGTTTATTAATATCACTGTGACAGTTAATATCATCATAAAAGTCAGTTGATGTTTTCAGCCCAGCTAAAAATTTTAGCAGTATATCCATATCTTACATAATTATATGTTTTATCTGTTAATTTACTTATTATTTGTTTATATATTCATTTTTTAGCTTTTTTCATGTCAATTTTTTCTTTCAGGGAAGTATTTCATAATTTTAAAATGTACTTAAGACTATTCTTCAGTTTACTTACAATGGTTACTAGCTTCTTACTATGTGATTTCTTCACGCTCACTTAAATGCACAAATTACAAAATATTCAAGTGAATTTCATTGAATTTACTACAGTTGATATTTTAAACAGTAGCATCTTGCCCTAAATAGCTGAACAATCTTTTCAGTAATAAATGCATACTGCACATAAATGTAGTAAATTACAGAAATTAATCTTCAAAATGGTCTTTCTAAAGTGATTTTTCAAAAGTACATGAAGGGTGGGAGAGATGTTCAGTAGTTAAGCCTGCCAAGCCTAATGGCCCAGGTTTGATTCTCCAGGGTCATATACAGATAGATCAATAAGGTGGTGTATCCATCTAGAGTTCCTTTGCAGTGGTTATAGGCCCTGGCATGCGCATTCTCTCTGTCTGCCTCTCTTTTCTCTCTGCTTACAAATAAATATTTTTATACTTTTAATTAGATATCTAGTTCAAAAATATGCTCAGGACTACTAAATCACACACAAAAAATTAGAACTAAACATGATTTCTCGTACTCATCAATCTGCTTTTATGGAAACAAGAGTAAGTCTTCATCCTGTCATTTGCGGAGGGCAGAGATGACAGAGGTGAACACTAGGGACAGCAGTGATGATATCAGACGTGTTTCTGTCTAAGAAGGTCTTGTGACTACAATGTCCATTTGATGGAAGACTCAATCTAGAGCTGTCAAGCGACCTCAAAAGAGGGAATACAGTTTTCCCTCAGCATCTGCAGTTAGTTGCTACAGATATCCAAATCCATGGATGCTCAGGTTCCTTTCATTCAATAATGCAGTAACTGCATAGAACCTATCCATATCCTCCTGTAGAACTTCAATCACTTGTAGAAGACTTATTATACCTAATATAATGCAGGTGTTATGTAAATATTTACATGGCATTTCATATGGAATGATGACAAGAGAAAATTCTGAGAAAATTCAATACAAAAGTTTGAAAAATATTTTCAGTCCAAGTTTAGTTGAATTGTGAACATAGAGGAATCAAGTTTAAAGAAAGACAGTCTTATTGTACTTCCTATAACCATAACCCCCAAATATTCCATTTACCATGTCATCTTCTTCTAGGTATAGTTTCAATATAGAATGCAGTGTCCTAACCTGTGTATTTGACAGTGTCTTCTGAATAGTAGCACCCATTTGTTTTGACATTTGTAATTATTTAGCTGCAATCAAACCATATGAAGCAGGGAGGGGAGAATATAAATAATTTGCCTACATACCTAAAGCATGGATAAGGCTATTCATTATTTGTGTTCATTTTCTGAAGGTATAGAATTCTCCCTGGATTTCACTTATAAATAATTGTAAAGGAAACAGGAAATATTAAGCTTTTACAGAGTTCATTTTAAATTTGAACTTGTTACAAATTGATTAAAGCTTTTAAAAATCACCTTTAGAACCTTTATCCTAAAGAATGACTTAAATACTCTTGTAAATTAGTATTTGTTTCTCCCCATTAGGTCTGTGCTTACATAAGATGGGCTTAGTAGTAGTAATATCTTTGATTTTCCTGAGCAAATCTTACCATGTGTTTGTTTTACTGATGACAGAAACTAAGCACTGACTTTGATATTGTTATGGTTGTTCTGCATATCAGACACAATGTGTCATTTAAACTCACTATTATTTTTTTAAAAAAGAGTAGCTTAGATTCAACTTTCAGGGCTACAATCCAAGTAGAGAATATTAGGTTGGACCTCTTGCTTCTTAGTGTTGTAGGAAGGAACTGTTCAGTATTACTATTACTTCTACTGATTGTTTGCTTATCTGTAAAGCATAAGATGATAACTTACTTCTCTTACTTCCCTTTGAGGTTCTATTTACTCCCATTTAACAGCTTCTGATGAATTTGTTTCTTCTCTGTGTCTTTCATTTTTTTTTTATCTTTTGTATTTTATCCTGCTAAGAGAATACTCTCACTGCAACTATCATGGAGATAGTTTGGCTCATCTTCTCCTTTTCCTTTCCAGCCCATGTTCTCAGCCCTGGCCTAATCTGTACACTTCTCTTGCTTTTGCCAACTACTCACTAGTCATCTCCAATCTATGTCATTATTAATAACAGCACATTAATGTATGTGCCCAAATTGGATATGTTATATTTACATGGGCAGTCTATTCTGCTTTATACCCCTGGGCACATTCTTTAAGCTATAAAATCTCTGTGACCTGTGATGTTGTCTTTTACCCTCTCATACCTTGTCAATTCTGCAACCACAGCATCTGAGAAGAGATCCTTTACTACACATCCCTGCTCCTCCTATGTGTCCAATAGAGTTGAACCTTACAAATGTTTTCTTAACTATTTTCCTGCCCAAATCACAAGTCTCTTATCCTTAAAAGACTCCAGCCTGTTATCACCTTTAAAGAGTCAACCATTGTTGAATAGGAATAAATATTACAAACTTAACATTTCTTAGTATATACAAACAATGCACATTTTTTCTGACTAATTTCTGAAAAATTGCATATTTGTGTTTTCAGAATATTGTACTATTTTAAGTCTTTTTCATTGTACTAAACATTTTATTGGTGTAGATCCATATAACATAATATTGGGTTTCATAATGACACTTTTCTTGAAATATATCATTGAATTTTATTATATCCATCCCAGTGCCTTCCCCTCTATTTAACCCCTTCTCTCTAGTCCTCCTTCCCACTAGTTTCCTTCCTTCCTCAAGTCTCTCCCTCACCATCTCAGTATCTCTGCAATTGTTTTTCTGTCATGCTGGAATGCTTTATTTCCCATTCTTGCACTTCAGTCAGCCTCCATTTGAAAAGAAACACCTCCTGTTTACCACACCTAAAATAAAGAGAATATCACACTCTCTTGACCTTTTTTCATAAATGCATCTATTTACACATGTGTTTATGTAATATATATATATATATATATATATTCATATAGACATATACACATACATATGTGTATTATGTATAACACATATAATGTGTACATACATATATTAAACACATATCACATATGTATGAGGACTAGAAATCTTTTTATGGTTGTATCCCAGTATCTATCATAGTGTTTGAGAAAGTTAAATAAAAGTCATTGTAAAAGTGGTTCCTATAACAGTAATGTTTCTAGGACTATGTTGAAGCTAATTAGAAAATTGTTCTTTAAAAATAATTTCCATGCCGTATCACAATAAAAGTCACCAGTAGTCAAGAATCATTTTTAAAATTTTCTGTAATTTAGATGAGCATAAACAAAATGAACAGTGTTAACATTGCTTCAATTTAACCAAGTTCACATGTATAATGCATGCAATTTTTCAATGTGTAATTTAGCTATCATACATGGAACTGGCTTGATAATTCGTGAGGTAGATAAACCAGGCATCTACAGGGAGAAAATGTGGTTCCATTTTTTCCCTTTTGAAGATAAATTTACCTTACTAAAAATATGCTCTTTTCTCCATTTCTCCAGAGAGATTTATTTTTCTCACAGTATTTTGAGAAAATGTAAACCATTCATTGCATCAAAATGTTTTTCAAATAGAACACTTAAGGATAAATTGATAATGATTGGGGACCTATTAGAAAATCAGGGCCTAAAATTAGATGTGCCCTATTCCTTTTCTGAAATCAGAGCTACTTCTTTCTTTAGCAAGGAGTTGCAAACATTCTGGGTACTGCATTTTTTAAAAATATTTTATTTATTCATTTTCAAGCAGAGAGATACAGAGAGAGAGAGAGAGAGAGAGAGAGAGAGAGAGAGAGAGAGAGAGAGAGAGAGAGAGAGAGAGAGAGACCGCACACCAGGGCCACCACCTTGTGGGTCTGGCTTATGTGGGTCCTGGGGAATTGGAGGCAAGTGCCTTAACCTCTGAGCCATCTCTCCAGCCCATGGGTACTGCATTTTGAAGGAATTTTTTTCCAAGCAGTAGTCAGTGAGACCATAAATCAACAGCTCGTTTGAAGTAAATATTCTCCTATTCTGAACTAATTAGAAGTGTGCTCTCCGGCCGGCCAACAGGCCTACCAACACACAGGGTTAGTCTTAATGTTAGGGGCACTTTTGACCAAAGCACCTGTCTCGAACTTGTGGCCATTCTAATAAAAGCCAGAGAAATAAATAGTCTGACTCAATAGCATATGCTGAGCACTAATAAGTTGTGTAATGTGCATTCAGATGTTTCTGCCCTCAGGGACTGAGAAGGAACAGGTGGGAAACAGCATAAAAAGCAAACAAAAGCCTGAAGGCACGTACACACAGCAGTCCTGAGAGGCTCCAGGGTAGGAGAAGACAGAAGAGAGATATAGGTTAATCAGAAGCCTCTCTTTGGGGAAGATTGTCCAGGCCCTTACTGACGCCTGACATTGATTAATCAATACTCTTTCCCAGTGTTTAACAAGTGTTCCACCCAAAAAGTCTTCTGTTATATTTAACTTCACTTCCATCAGCTTCAATTTATGCACATTTCTTTTGTTCTTTCTTCAAGAGAGCTAGGCAGCAGTCAGTAACAAAACACTTTATATTCATATATCTGAAGGGATGTTTTTGTCTGTCATACTTCAATCTTTCCCAGGCAAAAGAAAAACAAACAACAACAACAACAACAACAACAAATTAATCGCTCCTCAAAAGGCTCATTTAATTTGACTGCTTAATAAATAATAAATTTTGAAGCTGGGTTTTAAGTGTTTACTCTTTGGAAAGTTAATTTGAAAAGTGATGTGAAAAGAACTTTTTGATTTCCATTTCACAGAAAAAGTAGATCTATACCCAAAGAAAACCCAGTGAAATAGGAAGTGTGTAAGGCAAAATAAACATTAGGGTTACTGAGAATACTAATGCTAATACTAGTGTTTATATACATAAGTTATACTAACAAATTATACTTATCATCAGTGCATTTTGCTTTTGGAAAAAGATGTATTATCTATATTTGTATGCAATAATCTTGTTGTATAATTCAAGAAATTTCTTAACTTTAGTGTATTTCACAGAGACCTCGATTTCTTTCCTCTGCATCAAAAGTTACATTTTTGTGCCTCTGTGTACCATGAATAATTTGATCTGCAATGCACGTGGAGTCTCCAAGGGTATATTTAAATTTAGTAATTTTATTGCTAACTGTGAAGTTAATCTGCACTATATGGGTTCTTTTCCCCAGGAAAGCGAAGTAGCAGTTCGAGCTAAACAACCAGATGTGGAAAGGATTTTGTCCAAAGGGCAGCATTTGTACAAGGAAAAGCCAGCCACTCAGACAGTGAAGGTAATGAAGAAACCTCTAGCAATATCCATTACCTCATAATGGGTTATGCTTCCCCTGTTGTACACTTGCCACTGACATGTCTATTTATAATCAATGATATAATTTGTTAGGAAAAATTGGCCATAGCACAATAGAGAGGCAAAGCTATCTTTTTCTTCAACACATCCTACTTATACATTGTGATCTTAAGGCTATTAACAAGCCATTGCATTAAAGGACTCAATTTCTGTCCTGATGAGCTGACACTAATACACAAGTAGTCCCACCTTTAAGGTAGATTAAATTCTTTAGAGGCTTATTGCTTTGCTTACCAGCCTTGATGTTATACATATTGCTTGGCTTCATTCAAATCAAGCTACTGCCTCTTACTGTCTGTCTCCACCAGCTGTAAAAAAATCACAATATGGTCCATGACCTTTCCTTTCTGTGTCGCTCTTTCTTATGAAATTTTAGTGAAATGTCATGTAATTGTTTCTTTCCTTGATAAAAAGCTGGCCTGAGTGAAAGCTTTCTACCTCTTCTGCTTCTTTGTATGCATTTTGAAGTCAAGGGCATAAATGTTCACTGGCTTGTACCTGAGTAAAAAAGGGAAGCCGGGTTCATTTTTATTAAAAAGCAAAACAAACAAAAAAACACAACTAATCAATGGCTTTGATTTGCAAATGAGCGCCCAGTGAAAAACAGAAGTTAAGTATAGGCTATCTTAGTCCCTAAACCTGACCCAAATTATAATGGCTCCCGATATGATGAAGGTTCCTGTAAGCCTGTAATGGTGGGTGTTTATTGATCAGTCTCGGTTTCTCAGCTAAGGTTGCATGCTGAGATTTAGTGAGCCTCACCCTCATGTTTAAAATGAGGTTTAAAATAACATCATTATAGAGAACCTATTTGTCCTTGCAAACAACATTACCCTGACTTAGACTCTTGTCTCTAAGGCCACCACTTACTGTCCTTTGTGATTGGCCCAAGATTCCTTTCTCCAGAATAGTTTACTTTCCTATAGCATACATGGGAATTTTCTTGGGTAAACTTAAAGATTGAACCTGAGCATAAATACCTAAACACCAGTCGTTAAAAGCCACAAGTTCTCAATAAATATCACAATATATCTATTTAGCAATATATTAGTTTTTCCTCCTAAAATTCAAAGACATACATAATTTACACCCAGTTTCAAGCCTGATATGGTCATTTAAAAAATAATGTATTTGGTATTTTCAGATTGGATAGTTAGAAGCATAACATCTCAGGATTTCTATGGATATTTTAAAGAAAGTCTGCAGGATGGTTACAAATGTGATCTTTATTTAAACAAGTCATAAAATGAATAAATAGATTTTTGGGTAAGCCCCTTCCATCCACTCATGATTAATACTCAAACAATTAGTCATATTGGCATGACAATGAACCAAGGTGTGGCACCAATTGTTACAAATCACAAATATGCATTTAATTCTACTTTACCTTATATGTGTAAATATCAAAGGAAAAAGCCTTAAATCAAAGTTAAGTTTTGTTTTTATTATATATTTTAAAATCATAGCAGTGATTCCTAACTTAATATTATCTCCAACTACACCCTCTATGCTGGGGCCAGTTTGAGATCAGAAATATGCTCTATCCTGAAAACATACATTTGTTTTCTGCTGTGGGATAAATGATACAAAAGGGGATTTTCTGGTCTGAAATAAAAGAAGGAATAAGGAGATATAAATTTTCTCTATGACATCTCTAAGAACCATTTTTGTAAGTGAATGTTACTTCTTCCACTCCTTTTCCTGCTTCCCAATTTCCTTCTATTCAGCTCATATGGGAGAGATCAAACAAGTGAAAACATAGTGTTTTATCATTTCTCTGAGTTTGGAGAAGAATAAATATATCAATCTAATAGGTGAAAATGGTCAAGTTTGATTATGAGATATAGAGATGTGAAGATATTTTTGACTCATAATGTTTAGTTTAATAAGTGTCATTTGTTTTGTTTGGCCATGCTGTGGATGGAACTCTCAGGTACTGCAATGCTAGGCAAGAACCTTACTACTGTGCTGTCCCTCTACCCCTATAGCTTTTAATATGGACCATGATGACCTGGGAAACAGCTGAAGCTTTGCTGAGGCTTGAGGTAGCCTGAAATATTAAAGACACAAAAGTGACCTCATGATTCAGATTATGATACTTAATAATACAAGGCAGGCAGTCCTAAGGATGGTTTAAAATCTCTCCATGGATTAAAAGCTTCTTTTTTAAAGGTTACGGATGATTTTTCTGAAGGGTGATTCATTGCTCTGATAGTACATGAACAAAACATTTTCGACACTAAGTCTACATTTCAAAATTTTTAAATTATGCATTTTCCAATTCTTGTTTCTGAGCTTTCTCATACCATACTAGAAGGGGAACAGGTTACAACAACCAGTAGTACATTTTCATAAGAGAAGTTTGTTTTTGTTTATCTTTGCAGTTGGAAACATTAATATTTATGAAGAGGAAAATATTTTCTTAATTTTATTTTTTAGCATACAGACATGGGTTTCATTTTGGTATTTTTCCTTACCATACGTTTTAGTTTCACTTCTCCTTCCTCTTCACCCAAGTGCTTTCCCTACTTGCCCATTATTATCAGCTACTTACCACTGGAATGAATCTCAAAACCAGGCACAGTTATGGGAGGAAAGGATTTATTGAAGCTACAGATCCAGGGGAAGTTCCATAATGGAGAATGAGATTGATCCCCTTTCACAGGTTCAAGCATAGAGAGAAAGAAGCCATCACCAACACCATACACATAACAGAAAGAGGAAGGTGGAGCTAAAAAGAGAAATTTTCTCCTCCTTTATACAGTCTTAGGGTGAGGTCTTGTAAGCCTATCCCAGACTTGTTGGCTTCCTGAGTCTCTGGAATTACCTTCCTGTGCTGCCCTCCCTGGAAGGAATAATAATTTCTAGCCTCCCTGATCTTTCATACATCCTGCTCCCTACTGAGAGGGCTGCCTTCCTGTAAACATCCTCAGAGATCCACCCAACATAATCAAAAAGATCAAGCTGACAACAAAACCTAACCATCAGACCCTCCCATAATTTTTCTTCCACTTTCATGCCACATGTGACCTTTTGTCCTTCTCCCACGTCTCCAAACCTCTTCACCTCTCATTGTCTCATGGATAACTTCATAGCGTATACATTTTCTCACCAGCCCCTTATTTACAAACATATTAAATATGTGATTTTAGTTTTTCTGGTCCCATTTACCTCACTTAGAATGTTCCTTTCCATCCATCTTCCTGAAAATGTCATAATTTTGTTATTCTTTCCATTGGAATAAAATTCCATTGTTTATATATAAATGTATTACTCAGGGTTCTCTAGAGGAACAGAACTGATAGAATGAATATCTATAATAAATAGGATTTATTAGACTATAGATTACCTTTTCACATATAGGCTTTCTGTGTAACAATGGCTGGAGAGTTGAGAACACAGCAGCTTCTAAGTCCATGTGGCTGGATATCTCAGCAGTCCTAATATGGCACTGAGGTCCTGGAGAATTCCTGGAGAACAACTGTTTTTCATTCCACACTGGAAAGCTGATGGAGCTGGGTTCCAATGTCCATGAATGAAAGGACAAACAGTAGATGCACATACTAGGGAGTAACATAAGCAGCTAGAAAAAAGGCACCTAGTACTACTGGAGTTTCATTGCATATATTCTAGGACAAGAAGGTTCCACCCATTTGGGAGGAAGGTCTTCCTTCATCAGTCTTTCCTTATTTCATCTTCCTTGAATCACCAAAGAGGCATATCTCTCACTGGATTCCTAATCTGATGGAGTTGACAAAAGAATTTAATCATTGTCATTAATAAACAACTATGCTGGTCCCATTCACTATTATTGTGCATTGAACATCAAGGACCATGGATTGCAATGGTTTTTCTCATAGGATAGAGTCCTTTCAGTATATTTCTAGGATTGATATAGGTGGCTCATGTGGCAGTTCAATTATTAGTTTTTTGGTAAACCTGATTTCCATAGTGGCTGCACTAGTTGATCCTCTTTCCAACAGTAAATAATAAATACCCTTTAACAAATCCTCTCAAGCATTTTTTGTCATTTGTTTTCTTGGGTGAAATAGAATATCCAAGTAGATATAATTTATATTTTAATGATACCTTAATTAGTTTGATTTTTTTGAATTATCAGTTGGCCATTTGTATTTCTTCTATTGAGAACTATCTGTTCACTTCATTATCCCATTTATCAATTGGCAGGTATTTGGTTGATTAATATTTTGAAGTTGCTGATATATTCTTGATGTCAAACCCCTCTGTGAGGTGTAGCTTACCAATATTTTCTCCTATTTTGTATGTTTTCTGTTGACTCTGCTGATAGTCACAGCAGAAACTTTTCTACTTCATGTAGACCTATCTCTTGATTCTATGCACCATTTCATATGCAATGTGAGAGATGTGAGATTAATTTCATTCTTCTTCAGGTGGATATCAAGGTTTGATAGTAGTACTTGTTGAACAAGCTGTCCTTTTATAGTATTGTTTTGATGACTTTGTTGAAAATTATATTGGTATAGCTGTGTGGGTTTATTTCTGATTTCTCTGTTCTGTCTATTGGTGTATGTGCCTGATTTTGTGCCATTATCATGCTATGATTATCACTATAGCTTTATAGTATAATTTCAGGTCAAAGAATGCAAAATCTATTGATTTGTACATTTTGCTTAGGATTTCTTTGGCTATGTGTGATCTTTTGTGGCTTCATATGGATTGTTGGATTTTTTATGTTGTTCTGAGAAGAATATCATTGGAAAAATGATAAGGATTTCATTAAATCTATTGATAACTTTTGATAATGTAGCTATTTTCACAATATTAATTCTGAAATCTCAGGAGCAGGGAGGATCTTGCCATTGCCTGTTATCTCTTTTTATTTCTTTTCCCAGTGTCTTAAGTTTTCTTTGTAGAAGACTTTCACATTTTGAGGTATTTTATTTCTGAAAGCTATTGTGAATGTGATTTTTTTTTCATTTTTTTTTCTGTCTCTGCAAGCACATTTGTATCATTCAGGGTTCTCTAGATTAACAGAACAAATAGAACAAATTGGGTTAGCTTATCGCAGCCCAACAATAGCTATTTACAGTCTTGAACAAAAAGAAACCAGGTAGGAGGCTCTATCCATGTTGCTGGAAGCCTCAGCACTCCCAATTTATGCCTGAAGCTTGGAAGGTTCCTAAAGAGCCATTCCCCTTCAGTTCATATTGGCAAGATGATAAAACTGGTTCCAATGCTGATCTAGGACAGCCAAGCATATCATATCAGTGACTAGTGAGGACAGCCAGATGAAAATCACTCAGCAGTGACTAGTACTAGAAGCCAGGCACAAATGGATTGTGTTCTCTTAGAGCTTTCTTATATATAGCCCACCATAGGGAGGGTTTTCCACTCTGGAGAAAGGATTTCCTCCTTCAATTAATCCTTCCTAGAAACATCCTCAGAGACCTGCCCAAGAGGAATGAATGTGAATTCCTAATTGGATCAAGTTGACAACAGAAGTTAGCATCACAAATCCACCCCTTGGCAACTTGACACCAACCCATATCTTCTTACGTCATTCCTAATATCCCAATGAAGACAATACACCAAGGTGACAATGAAAGCTACTGATTTTTGTATATTGACTTTGTATCCTTCCACTCTGCTAAATGAATTTATAAAACCAAACCTTTTCTGATAGAGTCTTTAGTATCCCTTCAGTATAGAATCATGTCATCTGCAAATAGGAAAATCTTACTTCTTCCTTTTCAATACTTATCCATTTTCTGCCTTCCCTTCTCTTATTTCTGTAGCTAAGATTTCAAAAAATATTTTGAATAATAGTGGAAACAATGGACAACCCTGTCTTGTTCCAGATTGTAGAGGACATGATTTCAATTTTCACTCATTTAGTATGATGTTGGCCATAGGTTTGTCATATATAGCCTTTGTCATTTTGTGGTTTGTTCCATCTAGTTCTAATTTCTCCATATATTTCAACAAGAAGCCATGCTGGACTTTGTCAGATGTCTTTTGTGCATCTTACCAAGATGATCATGTTGTTTCCATTCTTATGTTTATTTATATGGTGAATTACAGTTATTGATTTTTGTATACTGATCCAACCTTGCATCCCTGGGATGAAACCAATTTGGTCATGATGTATAATCTTATTGTGGTCTTGAATTCACTTTAAAAGTATATTGTTGAGAATATTTGCATATATGTTTATCAGTAAAAATGGTCTACAGTTGTCCTTTTCTGTGTTTTTGTATCAGGATGGTATTAGCTTCATAGAATGAGTTAAGTAGTTTAGTGTTCCTTCACTTTCTATTTTGTGGAAGAGTTTGATAATTGTTGGTATTAAAACTCTCTTAACAATTTGATAGAACTCCACAGTGAATCTATTTGGACACAGGTTTTTTTTTTTTTTTTTTTTTTTTTTTTTTTTTTTTTTTTTTTTTTTTTTTTTTTTTTTTTTTTTTTTGGTCAGGAGACATTTCTTTGCTGTTTTAATCTCATTGCTCATTACATTTTTGATTCAATTTTTATATCTTCTAGCTTAAATTTTCATAGCTCATATGCATTTGAAATGCACCTATTTCATCTAGGTTTCCAGATTTGTGGAATATAACTTCACATAGAATTCCCTAATGATATTCTGGATTACTTTTTTATTCTCCAATTTCATTCAATTGGGTGTTTTATTTGGATCTTCTATATTTTTCTTTTGGTTAGTTTGGATAGAGGTTTGCCAATCTTGTTAATTTTTCAAAGAACTAGCTCTCTGATTGATTCTGTATATTGGTTTTTATCCTCTATTTTATTAATTTCCTCAAATCTTTATTATTTAAAGTTATTTTCTGGCTATGGGGTTGGCTTTTTGTTTTGCTAGTCCTTTAATTTATATCATTAGGTGGTTTATTTGAGATCCCTGCCTTCCCTTCTTTTTCTAATGTGAACACTCATGGCTATACACTTTCCACTTAGTCCTGCTTCAATGTTATTACAGAGGATATGCTAGATTCTGTTTCATTCTAATTTCTTGCTTGATTTTTAAATCATTTTTCTCCATGATTGAACACAACACAACTTACAAAGTAAGTGTCAACAACTACCAAAATATTGAGATAATTTCATGTGGCATAACCATCCACAATAGAGTATAACTAGAAATCAACACCAAGAGAAATTTAACAGATTTTATATATATATATATATATATATATATATATATATATATATATATATATATATATATATATATATATATATATATTAAACAGTACATGTTTGAATGAACAGTGGGTCATTGAAGAAAACAATATTCTTTGTAGTAGCTACTTTTCTATGCTTGCCCCCAGTGATACAACTCCATTAGCAAGGTTCCACCCTACCAGCCAAGTATTAAGTATGAGGCATAAAATAAACACATGAGGTTATGAAGATAATTTTATACTTAAACCATCATATTTTTTCAAAGGAACTGGAAAATTCCTCATGATGTTTATTTAAGTTCTAGTGTTTAAAATACATTAATTACATTAATTACAGTATTACATTAAGTTCTAGTGTTTAAAATACATAATTAGTAAGTCTACTGTTTACAGACTTTATAATTAAGAAAATGGGGGCTGGAGAGATGGCTCCATGGTTAAGGTGCTTGCCTGCAAAGCCTAACCACCTAGATTTGATTCCCTAGTACCCACATAAAGACAGATACACAAATTGGCGCATGCACTTGGAGTCCATTTGCAGTGGCTAGAGGCCCTGGAATGCTCATTCTCTCTCTGACTCTCTTCTATCACTCTATTTGAAAATAAATAAATTTAAGAAAACATTATAGGAAATTATCTCTCAGCATCTGCACATGTTGTATCAGAAAGCCTGTCTATTCATCTTATATTCATTGCTCAAGCTGAATCCAGTTTGAGAATTAGGCACTCATCCATATCCTGCATCTTTCTTCTTTTCTTCTCTTCGGCTCTCTTCCTCTTTTTCTCCATCCTTTTGAAATGCGTTACTAATGTTGAAAATAACGAAGCGCTTCAGGGATTTATATGTGAGTATCTTAGTGCTTAGGGCACAAGACACTCTAATTTCCCAAGCCAGTGGCTCTCAAGCTTTTATGTTACAACTAGAAAAGAATCGGCAAGTGGAGATACACAGAAGGGTAAACTATGAAAAATTTATTTTAGGATAATAAAGTAAAAAACATAGCAGAAAAACTCATGAGCTGGGAGGGGTCCTGAGCCAGTAATCCTCATGGAAACGTGGATCAGATTTTCTTATAACCTCAGAGATATTAATTAGGCATTTAGTTTAGCAGAACTTCATTGGTTAAGTGTAAATGTATATAGAGGACCTTGATTGACTGGTGGGTCAGAGAGAATCCAGAATCACAAAGAGCCTGTTAGCCAGAAAAGAGGCCTGGAAAAGTTAAGTAAGAAAATCAGGAAGCTGTCCCTGATCACCATTTTGAGCCCGACTGGAGTTTCTGTCTAACTTCCTTCAGGAGAAGACTATATTACTCCTAACCTCTATTGCTTAGTCTTTCTCCTTTCCCTTCTCGTCACCTCACAATTGAAATGATTCTATTTCATTTTATTGGAATATTTTTCTATTATCTCCTGAATTGTTTAAAGATTTATTATATATGCTTGACAAAAAATTTAAAACTTTGCCAAATGTGTACCTTTGGTAATATGATTTTATGAGAATGCCACTAATAATATGAAGCATTGACATGTTTCTGTTTCTGGAGAATAATAAATAGTTCTGCAGTGGTACCCCTTTAGTAGTTAAATAGCAAGAAGATAATGTGATAGTATAAATTCCTGGGAGTCTAAGAAGCAGAATAACAAATTCAAGGCTATCCTGGGCTACATAATTTCAAATTCAGTCTGAGGTATATTCCACGACTATATCTCAATTAAGAAAAATAATACTACACAACTTACTTCCATCTGTAACATTAATATTAACAGCTCCAAAATAAATTAACCATTTTATTTGTTTTAAAGTCATTTTAAATAGCTGTGCATGAGAATTTAGATATCATTTTCTTCTTTACAGTTTTTAAATTTTCTTAATTTATATAAATATTTTGACATGTTTATATTGCCTCCTTTAGAATTTAAAGCTTTAATGGGATTTAAAATGTCTTATTCATCGAAATAATGAAGCCAGCTTGATTTACTAGCTCTTTATATTATCAGGATTTTTTTTTTGCTTTTACTTATATGAACCTCATAACATATGCTACTTACTCCTCCAGTTATTTTTAAATGTAACAGTTAGAGGAAGGTATAAGGAATATATATATATATATATATATATATATATATATATATATATATATATATATATATCTCCAAAGGGTTACATCACAAGCTTTAACAAAAAAATAATTGTTGTTTGATAAATGGTCATGAGGACAATTATAGTCTTCTAAGCATCATTTCCTCAGATATAATTGGCAAAAAGATAACAATATTAGTCATTTTCAATCAAAACTAGGGTTGTTTAATTTTCCCAGATGCTTTGTTGTTAATTAACTAGTTTAAGCTGTTTTATTTCTTTTGCCCAACAAGTTTGTTCTATTACACATTAACATTTCCAAGAATTTCCTGAGGATTTACTTTTTCCTAATAGTTTTTAACATGTCATATATATATCCAAATTTTCATATTGTATAGAATATTAAGTTGGGTACTGTTGACCAAAATATTACTCAATTAAATATTATTATAATAATAGAAATATTTGGAATTAATTAATATTATATTGTTCAGAATACTGTCCAATTAATATCATATAAATATCAATGATATTTAGATTTTATAAATCACCTGTCATGCACACACTCTCATTTGCCTGCTATAATGCTTTCTTTGTGTGTATGCCTGTGTTCATATGTGTAAAGTTGTATGTATATGTAAGGAAATGTATACACATATGTGGATGTGGGGACTATAGGACAATCACAGGTGTCACCATCTACCATTTTAAAAATATCTCTATTATAAATAATTAGATACAATATGAGAAAACCTTGTGATGGTACCCCCATTTCCTTTCTCTGTGTCCCCAAACCATCTACCATTTTAAAGACATGTTCTTTCATTTTCCTGGAGCTTGCCAAGTGGGCTAGACTGCATGGTCAGTGGTCACCAGATATCTGCCTCTCTCCACCTCCCCAGCATTGTGATTACAAGCAAGCATCACCAATGCTTTGCTATTTATTAATAAAATTCCTTTTATAAAAACAATTTAATAAAGAATTAACAGGTATAAGTTCTTAACAGAGATGATCTAGTCTATTTTTGGCTGACTCTTTTGGTGAGAATAATGACAATACAAACAGTAGTGAGAGGACTTCTAGAAATAATGTAGCAGTTAGAGATGCTTAATAATATATGATATGCTACCATTTCTTTTAAAAATGTCTTTTCAGCTGAGAAAAATTTCATGCACTATAACACATTGAATAATTGGTAATTATAATGTTTGAATATGAGGAGTAGCTGACTTCATCAGTTTGGAGATATAATTTATAATAGATTATGAGTAAATTATCAATATATCATTTTTGAAATATAGGTAAGATTTCCAAATGTGATGTTAAATAGAGAGCTATTCCCTATCTTAATTTTATAAAATAACACTAATTTTGAAATATTGGTTGTGGTACATTAAAAATTTATAAAACAGTTTCATTCAAACACTTCATATGTTTACTGTAGAATTCGAGAGTTCACATCTATCTTCTAAATTACTTATAACACGGTGTGCCTACAAGATTCTGTAAGTGGCTACAGGATAGGGCTGTGACTATGTTCCAATGGGTGTAGCAATTGCCTAATAAATATAGAGTCCTAAGTTCCATTGCTAGGACCATAAAAAACAGGCAAACACAAATGAAAACTTTATAGCTAAAGACTCTTGGGAGCATGGCTATATTTAACAGCAATACTGCAGAAAGGAGAAAGCACTTCAAACATGAGAGGACTTGAGAAAGCTTCTTATGAGTCTCAAGAGGTTTAGTTATTCTAAGGTAGAATCAATGCAGTGGAAGCTATGTCTGAATTAGATACTGTCAAGAAAGGTATCTCAACAAGTTTTAGGTAGAAGTGGGAAGGAATAAATCAAGGGTAAGTCATGTCATTATTAAAGCGGCACCATTGCCTCATTGTCAAGTTCGGGAATAGAGGACTCCGGTAGGCAGGAGAGGTGGACCGAGGAACTTCAGAGCCAGAAGGGGCAAGAAACAAAAGGATTTAGCAGGAAAAGAAGGAGGTGGTTGAAAGTAACTCTAGCATCAGCAGGATTGTGGCTGGGACTCTGGGCAGGAAAAGCATGGGAGGGAATTCCCAACTTCAAACCAACTTGAGTGTGGTGTGGCTCTGGAATAGAAAGAGAGGGAACAGGTAGAAAGGGACTCTGAAAATAGAGGAGGAAAGTGAAAGGTGCAGAGAGAGGAAAAGCAAAGTAAAAGAAGGCACTTGCATCAGGGAGAGAGAGACCCACCCATACCAAAAAACACAGAGAAACAAGCAGCATGTTCCTTAGATCAGGAAGAGGCTGAGGAAAGTGCTTGAGGAAGTGGGATTTTGTGGGGAGGGGAAGCTGCTCTGTGTGGGAGGGCCCTTGGATGGTATGGTCTGAGGATTTGTGGAAGGAGCCAGACTGGCTGGACCAACTTTTGAACTCTTGTGGGGCAGTGAGACCTTTGAAGCCTAAGTTTCTTTTTTTTTTTTTAAAGTTTTCATCAGGGTAAAATTTTATATATTAACAAAGCAATATGCTCAGTATCATAAAAAATTATTAGAGAAAAACCCTTAAAACCAGAATGACATACCCCTTTAAGCATTAGATGTTCTTCCCCACCATCGAAATTTCTATAGTAAGTAGCTTCTAAGCCTCCCTAACTTGGCCAGGTATGTTGGGGGGGGGATGACAGCACAACACTGTGAGACTCTAAGCACTCATATTATTTATGTCTGTGCTAGCAGAAGGGCCTAAGCTCTGAAGCAGCAGCAAGAAAACTGGACAAGGGGTGGCCTTGTCTCTAACTACTAGGGTGCATTCTACTTTTTAGGTTTAAGTGGACCCATCAAGGCCATGTTGACTGTCCGCTACCAATAAGTCCACTTCTCACTTTCTCAATGCTATTGCTACAATTTTGACACCAAACATCGACACCTACACACTGAATACTAGAAGTCTGATATTTTCATTTTTATTAAATATATATTAATTATTTCACAATAGACTACTCGCTTTCCTTTTTAAATGATCTTTAAATAATTTATAATTACTTGTACCAATAGTTAATGTGATATTTATACACAACTGGTAATTAATAGTCACCAAATGTATTTTAATTTTGTTTCTTTAAATTTCATTAGAATATTTTTATAAGCATCCCAAATTCACATCTCTTGAGATGATTTCTACTTAGTATTCAAATTTACTTATTACTCAAAATAAAGCACCCAAGATACATGGACTATTATAAAAGTTCTAATATGAGCTGAATCTTTTTGAGGAAATATTTTGGTTGGGAGACCTAAATTTAGACTTATTCAATATCTTGAGATACAACTAAGCAAGTATTTTTGACACTTAAGTTTCATCTCTTGCCCTCACTTGTATTAAATGTTTTCAGAGCCAGATATAAAGTGTTACATGAGTACCTGTGTGTACTACATACCAAGCATTGACACAAGACAAAAAATTTTAAAACTTTCTATCTCTCTCTCTCCTCTCTCTCTTTCTCTCTCTCTCTCTCTCTCTCTCTCTCTCTCTATCTATCTATCTATCTCTCTCTTTCTGAGTGTGTGTATGCATGTACACTGCATGTACACTGGGCTAGTGCAGGCCATACATGCATGTGGAGATTAGAGGACAACCTCAAGGTATCTGAACTTTACCTTCTGAGACACTATCCCTTGATGCTATAACCCTGATTCCAGATTTTCCTAGCTCTGCATTCCATTGTCATAGGCTTGTTAGCATCAGAGACCTTTGCATCAGGTTTTCTGCAGGTTCTAGGAAATTGAATCTCAGCCTGCAGGCCTTACAAGCAAGTTCCTTTAAATGCTTAGGCATCCCCAGCCTGGCACTGATTTATTTTCTTTCCTTTTTTTTGAAATTCTTTTTTGCAATGTATTGGGAACATATTGCAACTTGCTCATATTCCCATCAGGTTATTCTCTTATGTCCTCCCTCTCCCTTCCACATTTTTCTGAGGGCCCTCTTCTGTGGGGCCATGATTACACCAGTCAGTTCCTGGGAAGATGGGCAATACCTCACAGTATAGCTTCCCACCCTGTGACTCTTACATTCCTCCAGCCTCCTCTTCCAAAATGGTCCCTGAACCTTTGATGAGTTTTGACAAAATAAAAAGCCACTCTTGAATTTCGGCTCATATGATGAAAGCTTGGGACTTACAATTTAGTGAGCATATACAAAGTTTAAAAATTCTGGAAATCTAGTCAATCAAAGCATTTTTAAATACAATCCCAGTTTCATATTTAAAGAGATTAAAATTTAAATACATATTCCATTTCTTTCTTTCAACTTGCTTAAAATTTAAGAGCATGTATAGCAAGTTGTTGCAATTTGAAGATATTTATTGAGCATTGTTTAAATTTTATTATGTAAAGAATGCTACAATGGTTATTAGAGCTAAACATTTTTTGATACCTAAAAGAATTTCACAGCTTTATAGAAAAGACAAGGTAATAGAAAATATGGTCACATGCTAGAAACACAAAGAAAAATGAAGCAAAGCAAAACACAAAATGCACAATATATAACCAGTTTTTACTCTAAAGTATACTGGATTCTTGAAAAAGTTGCAGGAGCATTGTTTTCATGAGGAATCAATTTTTTTTAAAAGTTACCTTTCATAAATGATCTTACTTACTAAAAATTATTTAAAATTTTAGCTAATTGAAATTTTGACCCTTTTCAACTTTCTGAGATATATGGAGAACCTTGAGGATACTACTTAATTTTAAAATCCAGGTCCACATTTAAAATTACAGTAGACCCTTATTTCTCATCTGGAAATAAAAGTAGAGATTGTTCATAGTTTATCTATTACTGAAAGGGGAATTAAAAAAATATTCATGTTAATTTCCAGATATCTAAAACCTTGTGCTTTAATCACTGAAATACTTTCATTGTAACTATTTTAATAAAAACTTTTATTGACTAACTTCTGTTTTGCTTCATTAAGCTGTGCATAATATCTAACCAACAATTTTATAGTTTTTTACAGTTTGCAGAGTTCTTTTCACATAAAACACTTTATTTAGTTTCTCCAACAAAGCTATGAGTTAGGTGGCAGTATTATATCTGCATTTCAAGGATGATAAATCTCAGTGACCTATTTAATCTGCCAATGATCACACAATTGGTAGTCATGAATTAGGAATGAAATCCAAGACTTTTGACTCAAGATAACAGTGTAAATTTGTACTTTCCTTAGTCTACAGGGGTGTCATAACATCAATTGCTCTGTTCAGTTCCATAGGAACACACTCAGAACATGATGAAGTTCATTGTAGATCACTCTGCGGTTGAAGGATGGGGATGCAGTTAATCTGCTATCAGAAGCAAGGTTAGGGTCTGAAAAGATGGCTCAGCAGATAAGGCACTTGCCTGCAAAGCCTAATGAGCAGAGCTCAATTCCCCAGTACCTAGATGCACAAAGTGGTGCATGCATCTGTAGTTCCTGTGCAGTGATGGTGCATCCATTTCTCTCTCTCTCTCTCTCTCTCTCTCT
>PVHP010023680.1:0-27208 GCA_004024765.1 Zapus hudsonius | reverse complement strand
CCTTGCGAATCATGCAGCTGGCCTCAGACAGCACTTAAGAGAAAGACCTTCATGCTAGAAGCCAGACATGTGAGAACTCAAGCCAAGGAACCAAGGGATAGTCTTGTCACCTTGGAAGCTATAGCTCTCATTCCTCACCACTTTGGCCAGGTAGAATCTCTCTCTCTCTCTCTCTCTCTCTCTCTCTCTCTCTCTCTCTCTCTCTCTCTCTCTCTTGCTCTCACTCTCTTCCCATAGTCAACTTCCCTCATCTTCTCAAAACCCAAAGACAGTCAACCTGCAGAGGAGAGACAGAATTGTCATGGCTGGGTGGCAGCTCTCAGGATTGGCGAGAGGAAGTAGTCCCCGGCCCTGTTCCAGTCTCAGCACCAGAAAAGATGGAAGTGATTAGTCATGGTTATGATTTAATCCACCACAGAAGTATGAACAAAGCTCTATCTCTATCAATAAAGCTCTCTATCAATAAAGTCAACTGTGAACACCTGTTATGTGCAGGGCCTTGGCAAGGATGACAAGTTGGCATTCTCAGCCTGCAGGGATTGGCAGTCCACTGGACAGATGGAAAGTCGATCAGCGCAGGATGAGCACTGCTTTCCTGAAGTCAGTGCTAATGTTTGCAGAAGCAAGAAGGTGCCCCCATCTGCTTGGGAGGAGGTGGGCGTTGAGGAAGGAGTTGTGAATGAACCATAGAGAAAATTTTTCAGGCAGCACAAACATGTAAGAATGTATCTTGCACTCATTTGGAGAGCCACTTCCATTGGCCATTTTGTCTTTAGGAATCATTTGCAAGGCATTCTCCTTAAAAGAATTTTTTTAAAGAATAGGAAAGAAAAGAAAATTCAAGAACAATAATAGTAGGTGATGAACAGCTTAGAAACATGCTAGGCCATGAAGGAAAGATTAAATTCTAATCATTGAAACTGAAGTTATTAAAGAATGAAGATAGAAAGAAACATGAGATTTGTCTGAAGTTAGGGAAGAGCCCCAGGCTTAGGAGCATGTGAGTTATAAGGAGGCCACTCCAGTCTTCATGTTTCTATATAATTTTTGGAAATTGATAATAGAAAAGGGAGGATTGAGGGAGACAGAATTTCTTGGAGTTGGACACAGAACTGTAACAAGATAAAGGAGTGCTACTGTATTCTTCTCCATAGGGAGCAATTGATGAAGGATGGTGTCATTCTCCAAGTGATGGAACTCAAAAGGGAAGTACATGTGAAAGCAATATGAGGTTCAAGTTTAGTGGTGTTGGATTACAGAAGTATGTGGGACTCACAAGTGGATTCAGTTCTCTTTTTTAATGTTTGTTTATTTGAGAGAGACCAAGAGAAAGAATGGACACACCAGGACCTTCTGCCACTGCAAACAAACTCCAGATGCATACACAACTTTGTGCATCTGGTTTTATGTGGGTACTAGGGAATCGAACCTGGGCCATCAGGCTTTAAAAAAAAACAAAGCACCTACACCTGATGAGCCAATCTCTCTCTCCAGTCCTAAATGGATTCATTTCTATCCAGTCACTGGATGTACAGGCTGGAACACAAGAGAAAATGAGCCAAAACTGAAAGGGAAGACAAAAAGAAAGCTTTAAATAAACCCAAAAGGTGGCATCATGAAGCTGAGATTTTGTGATCAACAATGGTAAATTTGTGGAAATAAGACAAGGGGGGGAAGCAGATCTGTGGAGAATCACTAAAATTATCAACTGGACATTTTATGATCTCAATCAACACAAATGGAGCAGAGAGGTTATATTCCATGATTTTCTTGGAAATGGTTGGCATTTACAATTTGAAATCTTATCAATGGGCTCATTTCTTACCATAGTTGAACTGTGAGGATAGCTGTGAAATGCATAGTTAGCTCAACTTTCTTTATCTATGGTCAATCTTTGGTTGTCAGTTTGGCAGGATTTAGAATCACCATGGGAACAAATCCCTTGGCATGTCTGTGTGGAATTTTCTAGATTAGGTTAATCATGATGAGAACGCCCATTCTGTGCGTGGTGCCATTCCACGGGCTAATATGCTGGACTGTTTACAAAGGAGAAAGCTGGTGAGCATGAGCACTTGTCACTCTCTGCTTCCTCACTGTGGACAGAATGTAACCAGCTGCCTGGAGCTGCTGCTGGCATGCCTTCCCTGCCATGACAAACTGCAACTTTGAACTGTAAGCCTACATAAAACCTTCCTCCCTTAAGTTTCTCCTTGCTGAGTATTTGGTCACAGCATTGAGAAAGGCCCACACAGAGGACTTCCTCAAGCAGATGCTGAGATCAAAGCCTTTGGGTGATATTACTAAGACAAAGGGCAAACTTTCAACACCTCAAACTCTTAGACATTTATAAAGCCTCCTAAGTGTTATTTAGCCAAATAGACTGCTCGTCCAGGTCACTTCCTCCAAATCATAACTACATTATTTCAGATAATATTTCAAAGGATCCCCCTCTGGAGTTGCACGTATAGCACAGTTATATACATGAGGATATGCCCTACCACCTAGCAAAGAACTGGGATCCTGAAACTTTAAAATCTCATCCATGGCCTCATCTCCTATTCACCTAAGAAGCAAAGAACCAGGATCCTGAAAGTTAAAGTCAGAGCTGTCTAGACTTCAGACACTTATGAGTTTTGTCTGTATTATAAATGTAGCTTTTAATGTGTAGATTTACAGTGATTGGTACCCCAAGTTTGTCATAAC
Source organism: Zapus hudsonius (assembly GCA_004024765.1). NCBI lineage: Eukaryota > Metazoa > Chordata > Mammalia > Rodentia > Dipodidae > Zapus > Zapus hudsonius. The sequence continues at coordinate 24,505 of PVHP010023680.1, read as the reverse complement.
CAGTCTGTTATGACAAACTTGGGGTACCAATGGCTACAAATCGTCTTCTCCCATGGAATTCTGGTTAGAAAAATCCGCTCTCAGACAGGCCCATCACCAACTGGTGAGAACATGACCAGAGTTGAGTAACTTCTCACCAAGTCCTGTGGGGCAAGTGATAATGGCATCCTTTATCTGTTTTACCAGGAAAGCCTGGCTATCATGAGTTAGCACTTTAGGACAGTAATGTAGGAAGTGTTGAGAAAATGCCAAAATCTAAAAGAACAAAGAATCATGAAAAACTGATAAGACCAAATATTTTGCAAACCCAGAGAGCTGTTGGCAGGTCATATGTGCAGCCAGTTACTGAAATACTTCCACCTGCAAAATGAGTCTTTCCTTTAGGATAGGCACCTCCCACCTGTAGCCCAGGGGCTGCACCTGTCACAGGATGGTTATGAATGCAACGCAACACATTCAAAGCTGACAATGTCACATCACAATATCAAGTTTGATGCCTCTGCTAAGACTATTATTTTCTCTATGTCAGCAACCCGGCTATGTAGCTTGGCTGGTCCCTTGCCTTGAGCAATGTTTTTTTTTTTATTTTTTTTAAGTTTGAGTCTGTAACTGAATTGACTACATAGGTTATTAAAATACCATCAATACCAGTATCCTGTAGGATTAGAAGTTAAAGAAAACACATGCATAAAATATTTATTTAGTTGTATGGGTTATTTTTCCGTGAGTTCAAAATAATCAAAATTCTTGGGAATTTACCAACTTCATGTGCACATTGAGAAATACCATAATTGCTCTTCAATCAGCACAGGGGACAGAGGAAGAACATGTGAGCAAAATGGAAAATAGAAGCTTCCTCAAATGAGTAAGACGTGGAAGTAGTCAGGCTCCCTTCAAATTTCTCCACCAGATTATTTCATGCATCACCTCTAAACTCAGCTTCCTCCAAAGCCTTAAGGTATGGATAAGATGTAAACATGTTCTGAGCCACAATGTAATATGCATGGCCTCTCGTCCAATTGGCAAGCATCCTTATTGCCGTCTGACACCTCATGAACCCAGTCTTTACTGTTCACATGCCCTTTCTTATTTTTGTCTTCTGGGCTCCCATTAGAAGTGTCCATTAAGCTAAGCTTAAAGCATTTTAGTGTTTCTCTAGCCCTCATCTCCAAGCTTTTCAAAATTTCCCCTACAAACCAGTTCTAAAGAACCACATGATCAGGTGTGGTCACCTTTTCAACCCCACTTCTCTGGTACTTATTTCTGTATTAGTAAGTTTTCTATTATTTGGACAAAAATCCCTGAAGGAACAATCTAACAGCAGGAGAGATTTCTTTTGGCTCAGAGCATTGGGGGTTTCAGTGCAGGGTTACCCAGCTCAGTTGATTCTGGACTGTGATAAGTCAGGTCATCATGACAACAGAGGGCAGAGAGGAGCAAAGTTGGTTACCTCACCAAGGCCAGGAAGCAAGGAGGGTAGCAAAGATGTGTGCCCAGTGACCTACTTCCTTCAGCTAAGCTTTACCTTCTTTCCAGAATCTCCTAAAATATCACTACCAACTGGAACCACGTACCCAGTACATGAGCCTTTTGGGGGGACACTTTCTATCCGGATTATAATAGAGTCTGACCCAATCACAGGAGCCCTTCAGAGCTAATTTTCTCTCACTAAGAGCAGAAGAAAGAGACAGAGAAACATACACTGACTCCTAAATTCTCCCAACAAGCTGAATGCACTTGACTTTAGATTCTCCCCCAGGGCTTTCAACAGGGATTGGAGCCCAGCTGAGTCCCTGGTGCATGTCTTATGAGACCTGAAGGAGAGAGTTGGATTTCTCTGTACCTGAACTTTGACAGAATTATGTGATTAAATGGGTGTTTTCAGACCACTGAATCTAGGACCATTTGTTATAGAGTAATAGAAAACTCATATAATAGTTATGCCACATTTCCTCATGTTATTAATATTCAGTGTTTATAATTTTAAGAAGGGGTAAGGGATATACAGCTCAGTGATAGAATGCTTGTCTAGTATGTGTGATTGTGGTAGTTTTAATGGATGTCCCCCAAAGGATTCAAGAGTTTATTAAAGTTTTTCTCCAACTGCCTAGCTAGAGGGGATATCACCTTGGCTGGATCCTAGGGTCTAAAACCCTAAGGTGTTTCTGGGGTGGGTCTGAAATTCCAGCTATACATATGCAAAGAACTCAGCAGAGCTCAGCAGAGCTTACTGTTTTCAAGTTTTGTGAGTGTGTGTGTATGTGTGTGTGTGTGTGTTTTGCTGGTGATGGGTTTCTTTCTCTGCTTGCACTGTGAAAGGGGAACAGCCTCTTTTGCCATTATGGAACTTTCCCTGGGTCTATAACTTCAATAAATCTTTTCCTCCCATAAATGGTACCTGATTTGAAGGTTCATCCCCAGCTTTGTGTGGCTGACTATGAAAATGAGGTTTTGAGTTCTATCCCCAGCATCATAAACAATACAACCAATAATAAATTCATATTTAATATTGTAAACACATGAAGATTATTCACAGAAGAGTTTCTAGTACACTATAATCATATTTCTATTCTTGAACAATTTTGCTTCTCTGAGAGCAATAGTTGTTTCACTATTTTCTTCTTAGTGTTCTATGTATTTGTTACCCGAACTTTTCAAATTCTCAGTTTTTTCATAAAATGATATAAGGCCATCTATGAGTTTATGTTTTTTTTCTAGTGCTTTCTTCTGGATAATTCAAGGCTTCTGCTCAATCTGGCCTGACTGATTTTGAGCTCTCTGAAGAAATTATTAACTATTGCTATCTTCTTTACAATAATTCTAGAATTCTATGTCATTCACAGTTCTTGGGTCATTTGTTTACTTTCTTTTTTGTTTGTTTGTTTGTTTGTTTCAGAGAAATAACACTTCCGTTGCCTTCCTATTAAATAGATAATTAGCCAGTGGTTTTCCCTCCCTTCTTTCTTTCTTCTCTCCTTTGTGTTGTTTTTGTTAACTGTGGCAAGAATACCTAACTTGACAGATGTTACCCTCCTAACAAAATTCTAATGGTTGGCCCACTAAACAATGTAACTCAATATGGACAATAAAGAAAAAAAAAGAAAAAGAAAAAAAGGTACAATACAGTGGTCTTGACAATAGAAAGTGTTGTACCACAGATCTCTAGAACTTAATCTCCATGCATAACGGTGTCTTTATACCCATTGAGTGGCAATTCCCACCTATTTTCTCCCTTAGAACCCATAGTACAAATTTTACAGGAACACAAACATTCAGTCCAAAGTAAATAGCTATTACTTTGAAAATAGAAATAAAGTTTCGCAAGGGTTTATAGAAGTTGTTCTAGATTGCTAATGAGGAAAATTCTGTAACTGCTATGGGAAACGATATGGAAGTTCTTCAAAAATATTAAAGTAGAAGAAACACCTTAAGATCCAGTAATGCCACTTCTGGAAATATATACAAAATAATTAAATCAAGACATATTTGCATTACCTTGTTGACTGTAGCACTATTCACAAGAGCCAAGGTGTGGAAATATAACCCATGTGTCCCTAATGGATAAAGACAATCTGGAGGTCACTCTGCTGCAGAAACACATCCATGCTTATTGTGACTCTGTTTATAATAGCTAAGAATTAGAACCAGCCTAACTGTCCATTAAGAGATGAATGGATAATGAAAACATACATACATAACTCAATGGAATTTTGTTCAACAATGTAGAAAAATGAAATTATAAAACTTGCAGGAAGTAGATAGACCTGAAAAGAATATTAAATGAAATGATCCAAGCTCAGAAAGACCAAAACTACATGTTCTCTCTGATATGTGGATCCTAGCTCATAATATCTCTAAGTACGTGCATACAGGAGGACAAATGAAATCAAAGAACACATAGGATGTGAGAACAGAAATGGGGGAGGATATTGCGGGAAGGGGGGAGAAGAGGAATGAGAATCAACTAAGACAAATTGAAAATGCCAAAACGAATGATACCTGAATCTTTGTAGGCTGACTTAGAAATAGAAAAATAATAAATAAAATGCTTTATTTTAATGTGGGGCTGGAGAGATGGCTCAGCAGTTATACACTTGCCTATGAAGCCTAACAACCAGAGGTCAATTCCCCAGTACCCACGTAAATCCAGATGCACAAACTGGGTAAATCCAGATGCACAAACTGGTGCATGCATCTGGAGTTCATTTGCAGCAGCTGAAGGCTCTGGCATGCCCATTCTCTCTCTCTCTCTCTCTCTCTCTCTCTCTCTCTCTCTCTCTCTCTCTCTCTCTCTCTCTCTCTCTCTCTCTCTCTTCTATCTCTCTATGCTTACAAATAAATAAATAAAAATATTTTGTAAAGAAAAAATTCTAGCTAATGTTCAGCACCCACTCGCTCACTGCTGTTCTCCCTGCTGTGGAAGAGGTCATGTCCAGCTTCTTCTGCTCATGACATGTTGTCCCCTGTCATCCTGGAACTTTCCCTGGAGACTGAAAGTCAAAATACACACCTTTCCTCCCATCAGCCATTTTTGTTCAGGTTCTTTGTCCCAGCAATGAGAAAGAAACTACTATACATCGTGTTTATTATAATGTGATTTTCTACAATATGTTTAGGTCTTTTGCTTGACTTTTGCAAAGTATGTTGGCCAATATTTTTTTCAAGTTTTGCACATGTTTCAAACATTTCTTTAGTTTTTAGGCCAGCTACAGTATCTGTCACTTTATAAATCACAGTACTCATGCATGGCACCTTGGTGAAGCAACACCTGCTATGAACATCATTTCCTGCTTTCCAAGCAATCACGGAAAGTTAGTCAAACTGGACAAAACATCTACTTCATTCTTTAAACTTTCTGACAAAGTGATGCGGTATAATGTTGTTGTGTTGTTGTTGTTTGGTTGGAAGAAGTTCTCCTCAGCACCGGGACATCTCTATCATACTTCCTGAGGCTCAGGGTCCATTGCAGAAGAGGTGGTGGAAAGATTGTAAGAGCCAAAGGAAGGGTAGGATTGCTTACAACACAAACTTCCAGACACAAAACAGCCTTGATAATCATGACTTCATAGTGCCTGACAATACCTACACATAATGGGAGGAAATGATGATGACACTGAAACAAATCAGAGACTAATTGAGAGGGGGAAGAAATATGGGGGAGGGGGAGGGACTCAATGGTTTATGGTCTATGATTATGGAAGCTACAATAAAAAGTTTAAAATTTTTTAAACAAAACAAGTCAATGTCATAAGCAGATCTCTGATTATTTCTGAATTCAAATCTTTGAGTATAAATGTTGGCTTAGACCGGGTGTGGTGGCGCACGCCTTTAATCCCAGCACTTGGGAGGCAGAGGTAGGAGGATTGCTGTGATTTCAAGGCCACCCTGAGACTACATAGTAAATTCCAGGTCAGCCTGGACTAGAGCAAGACCCTACTTCAAAAAACCAAAAAAAAAAAAAAATGTTGGCTTAGGAAAAAAAAGCAAAAGAAAAAACGTGGATGTAATTTTTTTCATTTAGTATCTTTACCTTCAGCTGAACTGATTGTCTAAATATGGAATCCACTATAATTTGGCTTCCAGTTTAATTTTGAGACACACAATGCCATATTTATTACCAGTGCTTCAAGTATGGCCTACTTCTAACTTCCTCTTCCCTTGCTTCCTCCTTTTTCTCTTCTCTATCAACACTTTTAGGATGTTCTCTAAGGTTCCAGTCTTCTGAAGTTTTAGTGATGTTCTTGATCTAGCTTTAATCTAATTTGGAAACTCATACCCATGCATTATATTTTTACATAATTTCCTATCTTCTGTTTCCTCTTGCCTTTCTTCTTGGAACCACTGTTGGTCCTTGTTGTGGTCAGCATTCTAGTTGCTGCGCAGAAAGAACCCAAACAAAAGTGGCCTGTGGAGGAATGGGTTTATTTGGCTTACGGACTCTAAGAGAGACTCCATCCTGGCAGGGAAAATGATGGCATGAGCAGAGGGGTGGACATCACCTCTGCCACAGCACTGCAAACAATGGCAGGAAGGTGTGCCAAACACCGGCAAGGGGAAGCTGGCTTATAACCCCATAAGCCCACCCCCAACAATACAGCTCCACCGAAGTTGTAAAATCCAAATGCCATCAGCTGAGAATCAATTACCCAGAACACATTCATTTGTTTGTGGAGGACACCTGGATCAAACCATGACAGTCCTTGATCAGATCATTTCGTTTCCTTTTTATTTCCCAAACTTTACACTATGTTCTGTTTTGAAGCCTGTGCCACTTTATGCATCTGGCTTATGTGGGTCCTGGGGAATTGAACCCAGGGCCTTAGGCTCTGGAGGCAACTGCTTTAACCGATGAGCCATCTCTCCAGCCCAGTTTTACAGGTTTATACCCTTAAAGGCTGGGATGTCCAGTTCACACACTTTTTATGGCTTCTCTTGTAGGATATGCAGTGATTGTCCATCCAATTCTCTAACCCATTGGTTCAGAGGTCACTCTACTCAAAATCCTATGAGGAAACAAGCTCTCACGATAATAATGGCTACATCCCCATCTTCCTGTTCCTGAGTAGAATCGGGGAGTTTGCTTTTTTCCAACCCCCAGGCGACACCTAAACTTCCTCCACCTTAACCACTCAGCCTCACTTCCTGAATTTTTTTGAACAGGCATAAAAATGCCCAGTGCACAGGGAGCTATGAGAAGTACAATATAATAATGTGCTTAAAATGCCAGCCTGCGGGCGGCCCATATTGATGTGGAGTGTTATTTTGCTCCCTCCATCACCTCTCAGCAGAAGTGGGCAGCTGGGGCAGTTCCAGCCGCCAGGGTTGAGAAGAGGGCCAGGGGAGAGTCAGCAGCGCTGTGGAGGGTGAGGCTTGTTTACTTCAGACAAGATTCACTCATCCTCCATTTCCATCAGCCCAAATTCCAAACCCTGTAAAAGCATTAAGGGACCATCTGCCTGGAGCCTTGCTCGAGCTTCCTGACCTAAACAAGAAGGCCCAAGAGCATCAATGCTGGGGGTGGCCATATTTCAGCAGGCCTCCGACCTCTGAGTAAATAAATGTATAGAACAGATACAATAAACACTGTGTCCCCACCCTGAAATCAGATCTGCAGATTCCTCAGTCCCTCTGTGCTGGTCAGACTGTAATTACAGGATATGTTAAATTTTCTTTACAGCTCATCCTGATGGTTGTTAAGTGACCACACCAGCCAATATAGCACCCCGCTCTGGTCTGCTACCACGGGTAATGAAAACCAGATGTTTCTCTGAAGTTAGTAATCAATACAGCTCTTGGCCTGAGTCAAGTAGGGCTCATAGTTTGCTTGGAGAAGTCATGTAAAGCGGTGATAAGACGGGGGACCTGCAGCCTGCCAGTGGGACCACCACTCCAGAGAGAGATAAGCTGTCTGACACTCCAAGAGGTGAGTGGGGAGAGAGAGATGACACTGACAAGAACCAAAAATTTACTGAGCACAAGAAGTATGGGGCTAGAGAGATGGCTCAGCGGTTAAGGCACTTGCCTCTAGTGCCTAAGGCCCTGGGTTCAACTCCCCAGTACCCACATAAGCCAGACCCACAAGGTGGTGGCCCTGGTGTGTTCTCTCTCTCTCTCTCTCTCTCTCTCTCTCTGTGTGTGTGTGTGTGTGTGTGTGTCTCTCTGCTTGAAAATGAATAAATAAAATATATTTTTTTAAAAAGTGTCTTGGAGGGTCCGAGCCTTCCCTTGGGGGTACCACTACACGACAACTTTTAAAGATTTTAAAGATGGCAATCTGAATTAAAGCAAGCATCTTTGCTGAGAAACTAATTACTATCCACCTGTTGCTGCTTGTCCATGTGTTACTTTACATTTTGTTTCTTTAAGGAGCTGAGGATCAATCCCCAGGCCTTGACCTTGTCCATGTTAGGCAAGTGCTCTATCACTGAGCTACAGTGTGTGTGTGTGTGTGTGTGTGTGTGTGTATGTGTGTGTGTGTGTGTGTGTGTGTGTGTCACTGGCAATGGAACCCCAGGGGTCTTCCACCTCCTAGGCAAATGTTCTACCATTGAGCTCCATCCCCAGCCCCTACTAAGTCATCCCTTGGACAACAACTTGGAAGTCCTGTTCAGTACACCCGTGTTTAGAAGCAGTTCTCACTTGATCAGAGATATTCACACGATACATAACTCTATCAGTGCACAACTGAATGACTCCTGTTGATGCCTCTCATTGATCCTTGAAGTAGAACTGAGAAAATAGGCATCAATACTCATAGACAATAGGAGGAAGACTCGACAGAGAGACTGATAGGTGACTCACAGTGTCTCCTGCCCTCAGCTCTCTGTACTCACTGAGAACGGCTCTCCCTATGTGTGGCCCCTCCGCCCTCCAGACCACTTCACACAAGAAGACAAAGTGTACAATCGAGGAAGTATGCTTGATTCCCATTTTGGTGTCTTGCACTTTGGTAGGTGACAGTTGCACTTTCCAGAAGTGTCTGTGAAGCACTTGTCACAGAGTCACATGTTTGCACAAAATAGTGATGGGGGATTGTGCTCAGTATTTCTGGGCGCTGGAATCCTGTACACATCCTGTACTAGTCAAGAGAAGCTTTTCATTGATAAAAAATGTCATGCAAGGTTCAAGCATTTCTTAATAATAGCGTAGTACAATTTGCAGGGTAGTCAGCTCATCCTCTCATTCTGCAAAATACACAAGGAAAACATTATTTCACATGTTCACTCACATAGCAAGTGTGTGTTTTTTTTCTTTTTAGATTCTAAGAAGCTAACTCAGGGCCTTGTGCATTCTAGATAAGAGCTCTTCCACTGAGCTACATTACCAGTCTTTTATGTGGCCTCTGGCTCATATACTGATCTCTCCAAGATCTAGGACTAACTCAAGATGGAATTCAAACCCAGTTAACTAACACAAAAGTTGTTGGGTTTTTCTAAACATCGCCATAAAGGTAAATTCCCTCCATCTTGCCATCTCGTTCTCCCTGTGTTCTGGGTCCAGTTTCATATGAAGCAGAACATTTAACTGTCTCTCTCTGGAGCCAAGGAGCATAACACTGTGTTGGGGAAATGGTCCTTTGTGTGGATCTAACAAGTAATTTGCATTCTCTCTCTCTCTCTCTCTCTCTCTCTCTCTCTCTCTCTCTCTCTCTCTCTCTCTCTCTCAGCAAGGACAGATGGGAAAGATTCCTTCCCACTTCACTCCCTCTGGAGGAAACTGTTCAAGCTTCAAGGCCCCTCCGGAGATGGTTCCAGTCCTGTTTCTACCTGCAGCGCTGAGACTGAAATGATCTGAGTTCCCAGAACATTAGGAACACCTGCCTTCCAATGAAATGGAAACATTCATCAAAGTCAGATGTGCAGGACTTGGGAGCCGTATGTCATCTGTATCAACGTCTCTCTGCTCCTCTCCCCTGGGAGGCATGATTGAGAGTTGATTACATGTTCTTTTTGATGCTGCTGCTAAATTCTGTCTGAAAATCCTCACCCCTTCTCTTTGCAAGATGGATTAGATTGGGCAACGTGAAGTCATGATTACACTGCACTAATTTTAGCTAAGTCAGACGTCTTCGTGAAAGCATCGCTCATGCGTGCCAAGCGCTGCTGACTAAGTCAAAGTTCACCCAGTTTGGAACAAAAGGAGAAAGAGTCAACAACTTCTTCCCCAATAAATGAGCAACTGCTACATAGAGAATAAAACCAAGGCTAAGACAGGTTGATACTTAGTTTCCACATCCAGTGAGTTCGGATGCCTGTCCTTGGGTGTCCCAAGCCTTCCCACTCTCTGCTGGTTTCTCGATGACACAAGAAAGTTGGAGAAAGGTGAAGGATTTTTGGTTCCCATCTTGCTAACCTCTTCAATGAAGAAGCTTTCTTTCAGGACCTTGTGATGGTAATGCCTCCCTCAAGACCGTGTTCTTTCCAAAACTGGAGGGAATCGTGTTCTTCTTCCTTATGATCTGCTTTGAATTACCTGCTTGGCATCCTGGAAACTCCCAGAGAGCCTTGTCCCTGGAGCTATTTATGGGTCTCAGTGCTGGTTGGCTTGTTTGGGGATTTGTTTGATGGGTCTGTGGATTGCCTTTTGTTTCTGTTTCTGTTTTTATTTGCTAATGTCTCTGAGAAATTTCGAACAAGTCCTAACTATTCTATTTTCACTCTTCTTATTCTTACTCTTAGCTGAATTCCTGTGACAAGACCCGTGTTCTCACGCTTTGGTATGTCATCATGGCTTCCAGTATCTGGCCTTCAAGTAATAAAGACTAGCAACACCATGAGGTAGGGAACAATGGTTTCTTCAGTCCTGGAGCTATTTGAATGGCTGGAAGACTGGTCTTTCCCCTTTCCTCCTCAGTGGTGAGAGCATTTTCATGGCTTCCTTCTTTCCAGATCAGAAATCCAAAAAAATACCATTGACTGTTGTTCATCCAGAGAGTTAGGAGAGAGCCTTGAGACAAAGATTGAATTCAACCTTTGTCATTAACTGTGTGTGAGAGAGCCCTTGGCAATAAACCTTAACTCCTCTGACCCTCAGTTTCTAATCTCTAAAGAAAAGAAGAATTCTAATAACTACTACTCATATTTATGTGAAGCTCAAGTGGGAAGATTGACCCCAAGTATACTTACACACTGCGAAATCAACACAATTTACTGGGCATAGCAACTTATCCCTATAATCACAAGTTTAAGGCCAGCCTGGGCTACACAGCGAGACCTTGTTCAAATAAAATGACAAATAAGAATGTATTTTTTAAAATATCAATGTGATTTGCAGGAGGTAAGGAAGTCTTTAAAAGTTTGATTCTAACATCTGTCAATCAAAACTGGCAAGGAACTAACATTATCAGTGTTATCTAAACAGAAATTAAGACTGTAAGCGGTCAGAGAAATTCCTCTTCCCTCAGCCTATCTGTAGAGGCATCTGTAAAGAAATGAGGGGCTGGCGAGATTGCTCAGCGGTTAAGGCGCTTGCCTTCAAAACCCAACAACCATTCCTTTGCAGCACCTAGAGGCCCTGGGGGTACCCATTCTCTCCTCTCTCTCTTTCTCTCTCTCTCTCTCTCTCTCTCTCTCTCTCTCTCTCTTCTGTCTGTCTTCCTCTGCTTGCAAATTAAATAAATGAAATACTTTTTAAAAAAGAAATGAATGTAAATGTGTAGAGCAAGTCCTCCTTTCGAACATAACATGGTGCACACTGTAGCACCTAGTGTATGCATAAGTCTTGGCTAGATTCTCCAAGGAGGACACTGCAAGGAGAAGGAGCTCTGGGTACCACGACTTTAGTATTAGGGCTGGGGCGATGGCTCAGCAGGGGTGAGCACTTGATGCAACAGCATGGTGGCCTAAGAGAGCTGAATTTGAGTCCCTGCACTCACATACAAAGCCTGGCATGCAGTCCTACAGATGGCAGAGGGGCTCACTGATCAGCCAGTCTAACCAGAGAACAGCAGCTCCAGGTTCAGAGAGAAACAATACAGAGAAAGACCAAGAGAGGAAGACACCCCATTTTCTACCCTGACCTCCGCATGTGAGCACAGGGCATCTACACACACACACACACACACACACACACACACACACACACACACGTATATACTACTATCCATATACCCAGCACATGCATACCACACCTCAGACCACAAATACTACATACACACATATAAAAATAAAGAGTTTAGCATCCTGTTAATCTCATTCTAACGATCTCAATCAATTTCTGGCACACACTGCATGACTAGCTCTGCTACAGTACAGAAACACAGACACAATGGCTACATAGAAAGTGTGTATCGGAATCATTTAAGGGCTCATACCTTAAAAACAGGGGAAGGGGCTGGGGTGTAGCTCAGTTGGTAGAGTATTTGCCTAGCATGCACAAAACCCTGGGTTTGGTTGGCACCACATAAACCAGGTGTACTGGTGCACAACTGTAACCCCAACACTCGGGAAGTTGACGTAGGACTATTGTAAGTTTAAGGCCAAAGTGGACTACATAGCAGGACCCTGTTTCCAATAATGATGGTAATGATACATAATAATTACACCAGAGGCTCTCAGCACTGTGGTTTGGTGGATCTGTTATTCAGTGTGACTGATACATTTTTGGTTCCCCTGCCTCTCATCATGTGACTATCTGACTGTCTCATTGGGAAGTGGAGAATCTTATCAGCCTTTTCCAGTCACATGACTTGTGTTTTGGCAGAATTCATCCAGCCAGGATGCTACTAGGGTCTCTGATCTCTTTTGAACTGCTGACCCTGGCAAATGCTCACACGTATTGCAATCAACAAGACCTGGAGAACTGGGCATGCTTGTTCCTATTTAAGGAGAAAGCAGAGGTCAGCTTCCTTCCATAAGGACTGTAGATATGTCTATTTGCTCAATAGCAGCTGACAACCTGGAAAATTCTATAATAGTCCTCTTTAGAAAATACTTTTCTCTATCTTTCCTCTCCCCCTGCCATGGACCCCTGGCTAGAACATTGTAACAGCCTAAGTAAATAAATAAACAAGTAAATAAATCATTCAATGGACTTAAATAATTGGGGATGCTTTATAAAAGAAATGAGCAAAGAACTGAATCTTGAATGATGACATGGCATGAGATAACCCAAGAAGAGGAGCTATTCCATGAAGATGGACCTGCAAAAATGAGACTCCCAAAATGAGCTATGAGTGAGCCAAAAACCCCTATATATACCAGCTGGGATCTGATGTATCTGCTTTCAAGTTAGGAATTAGTTATAGGAATAAGTTATCAAAGGGAGAATGAGTCACTGTTTACTCACTGAAGGAGTACTTTTTCTAGGGCTCATTATTGGTGGGTGTGCATTTACAATTTCATTTTCTAGTTTCAATCACACTCAATATTATATCTTCTTCATTATACTAGTGACTATTCTCCCTTCACGGGGCTTGGCCTGATGCTGCAGGCCCTAAACAGAATGACAGCCAGCAGGCATGGGCAGTCACCTTCTCAATGCCGAGTGTTGTAGTCAGCTCTCCGTGGGAGCTTTATGTCAAATGTGTTTAGAAATGGAGTCTCCACCAAGCTTATCATTAACCTTTTTAATAGGAAGATTCCCTCAAAGAACCAAGAAAATGATAGTGAGTCAATTTTCAAACACAATAGAGTTTTCCTGTCAGTCAAGCCCAAGAAAGATATTACAAGCAATGGGACTAACACCAAATAGATAGAAAACTTGTGGAATGTTCCAGAAGAAGCAAGTAACACATCAAGGTGAGAAGACAGGGCTCTTGTAGACAGGGAAGGAACATGAAATGGAAGAAATTAGATGAAGAAAAGCTCTGTGCAACCAGTACTTTCTCCTTGCTGGGACAAAACACCTGGTCAGAAACAGTTTATGAAAGGAAAAGCTGTATTTCAGCTTAACATTTGGAGGGGAAGTTTCATCATGCCAGAGAAAGTATGGCATGAGCAGTAAGCTGGCTCACATTGTCACATATCAGCACGGAGGAAGCAGTGAGAGTGAGCTAGCTATTAACACCCAGTAGGGATAGACTAGTAAACCTAAAACCCCACCCCCAGTGACACACCACCTCCAGCAAGACTCCAACTTCCAAAGCCTCCACCGGTTGGAGATTGAGTGTAAGGCTTATATCACAAACATGTGAGGTGTTGGGTATTGCTAAATGGGACATGGAGGACATAGGGTTAAAAGGGTGTTGAAGAACAAGGTTTGAAACCCCGGCAAATCCAATAGGTGTTTCCCCATCTCCACCCTCAACCCTAAAACTCCTGACCCCCTAAGCAAACCACAGGAACCCAGCGTTCTCACCTCAGCATGACTGGCAATGGGTGTCAGACCCAAGTAACAAATTTCTCTATAACCATCCCCATTGGACAGTGAATAGAACCACATGCAAATTAGGTATTCACAGGTTGTCTGCACTCACCTATCCCCTTGCAGAATGCCCACTCACCACCCTGCCTGACCAATCCCCTTGCCCTCCCCTGCTCCTCATCCTCCTGGCTTCTTTTCTCTATAAATGTAACCTCTCCCCATTCAATAAATGATACATGACACATGGATACACGATACACATGTGCTCATGTCTGTGTCCCAAGAGCGTCTCTCATATTTCGCGGGCCACACCCAGCATGCACCCCCAGCTCTGTGGAACCGCCCTGAGGCAGCAACGCAGTGGCCCACAGCTGCAGCCTTAAACCCGCTTCTCTTCCGTGATGGCTCCCCCAGAGGAGAAATGACAGTGAGGCTATGGGGGACATTTCACAATCCAACCACAACACTTTGAATGTAGAGATATTAGTCAAAATTCAGCAGGGACAGACAGCTCTACCTCTTAGAGAGGTGACTTTGGACAGTGTGAAGCATGCATCAACAGAGAAGAAAGAAGCAGAGTAGAGATGGCCAATCAGAAGGTCACCACCACCACCCATGTGAGAGATGATGATAACGGTTGAGATAGAGGCAGATGGGTGTGATAAGTGTAAGATGTAGCCAGACTGTGGTCCCAGTCACTGGCTCCTTCCCTCACTGAGCTATTGACCAAAGTGACCCATGAGGTCCCAAAAACAAGACAGGTTTCTGTCAAAGCTCTTGAATGCCCACCCAAGGCCTGAGGCAAAACCCTGTTGCTGAAGAAACCACAGAAAGCCATCGATCAGCATTGAGAGACCCTGCAAGGTCCAGAATGGTATCCAGCCCCCCCAGATGGTAGTTAGTTCAGTGCTGGAAGGCACTGCATAAGCTACCAAGGGAATTTGGCCAAAAACAGCTGAAGTAAACAGAGACCACTGATATAAAACGCAGTCTGCCACCAGGAGTAGGTTGAACATACTGCCTACAAGGAGAGAACAGCAAACCAAGAAAGGAGCACTTGTGCAATGGAGGAGCCAAAGCCTGGGGAAGGTCATCAACAGCTTTTAATTTGGCTAAGTAATCCACTCAGTGACAGGGAGCCCTTAACTGGAAATGGAGGCTCAGGGCAAAATGCACTGAGAACCAAAATCTTGGGACCCCAAAGAGAAAGGCACTTTACAAGTGATTTACAAAGAGGCTACTGACAATAGAATCTAGCCAATTCAGAAATGTGTATCTCAGTTAACCAATACTGATCTCACTCTCTGATGGAGATTCTGTTTGTATTTTTCAGATGGCAGTGAGAGAGCTGTGGCTCTTCCAACCCTACCAACGAGCCACAGACCAATAGCTGACATTCTGGAAAGAGATGAGTCACCCAAGACCTACCATGGAGGATCCACATGGAACCCCGCAGAGAGTGGTGGGATAAGCAAGAGACCTATAACCACAGCCAATCAGTCAACCCAGGATAAGCCAATGAGACAGACACCAACGATTTTCAACACAACCTAAAGCAGAAGTGCAGAGGCACCTAAGACCTCAACAATAAAGCAGCCTTAATATTCACCCACCATGACTCAGGGAACTGAGCAGAAGAGCCATGGTGGGGGAGAACTGCCAGAGACATGGCCTCTCTCAGTAACAACATACCAAGGATAGTGGAGTCAGGTTGACTCCTAGGCTATCCATAACCCCCTACCCCATGGACTGATCCAGACTGCCCACAGAAGAAGATATCCAGCTGATTAGGGACGGGGAAGAGGAAAATTGGGGAACTGGGGACTCCAACACAATATTTGCTCATTCGATGTATCTAATTTTGGTTAATAAAGAGAAAAAGAGTAAGATATAGACCCAGTTGCCCAGGGCTTAGAACCAAAGAAGAAAGGAAATTCTAGCAAAGGAAACCAGTATCACCAGTCCACAGATGTGTGAAGCCAAGTGAGCAACAGATACGCAACTGGGCAAGTTCACAGGAGAGAAGGCTTCCAGCCTGGGGATCCCAACAAAGCTTCTAGAAGGTTCTAGATTAACAATGAAATCCTTTCTATCAATGTGATTGGAGTGGGAGGTGGGTCCATTTGAAGGTAACTGGGAGCAGAGCCCTCACCAATGGAGTTAGGATCCTTGTGAAAGCGCCTCTGAACACTTTTCCCGTTCTTTTGCCACAAAAGAACACAAAAAAATCTATCTGCAACCAGGAAGAGGACCATCGCCAACACCGAACCACACTGGCACCTTGACTTTGGACTTCCCAGCCTGCAGAATTAACAAAAATTACTTTCTGCTGTTTACAAGCCACGCGACAATTTGTTAGACAGCCTGGAGAAAGACAGGGTGATGTTCAAGCTTCCTACGAACCAATAAAGATTGTGTTAACAGGCAGGGATACTTCGAGGCACATTGTGGGAGGAACATACATAACGAAGAAAAGGTTTCCAGAGTGATGGTGGGAAGCATGGACCTAGATTCAGTGAAGCAAATAAGACACACTCAGAAGCTAATCTGGCCTTCGCCTACCCAGCCATGAGACTCCTGGATGCCATCCCATCAGATCTCCACTCACCCTGGGAGATCCCCAACAACCCCTTGTAAGCATCATGGAAGAACTCATACATTGTATTGTCTTTATCACCGAAAACCACAGATAATGGTCTGGTTGTAATCAAGAGCCTGGAACAGCTCCCTGCTCAAGCCCACAGTGCTGCGGTGGGACACTTGATCAAAAGCAGTTTCTGCAACAAATCTGTCAGGCTCAACTGCTCTTGTCTACCTTCGTCTGGGCAAATGACCCTGCCTGTGGTTTGGTGCTGGGGTTCTTCTGAGTGGTCTTCTCAGATTGGTCAAGATTACTCTCTTGTCCACAAATAATGAGTATAATAGGCAAGTCAGGAACTGTGGAGGTCATGTGGTTATGGCTGTGTCATGGTGACTCAACACATCGTAAGCTTGGCAGATGCTGGGGGTCCCCATTCTACCACTGTCACCTGGAATACAAGGTGGACGGCACTCTGGGGGCTCTGCACTCCTCCACCCACCCACCCTCTTTTTTTCACAGGCAGCCCAGAAAGCTGTGTAGCAGTAAATGAAGAATTTATCCTTTAATTCTCAGATGTATGTGATCTGAAAAAAAAAATGACAGAGAAGAAAATATCCCGAGGACGTCAGAGAGACGGCAATGTGCCTGGCAGATGCTGCTACTTGTTCTTGCCCCTGTTTTATCTTGAAAATACATAAAACATGAGCAGCTAGGGAGAAATAGTTCCAGCTTTGGGTAAAACCAAAATGGGGTATTTTATAGCTGGGGTTGAACTTCTTACATTTTAAATTGTTTTGCTACTCAACACACTTCACGACATCATAAAACTCCAGAGTAGGAATGGAACTTGAGAGGTGATCTACTCCAGTTCCCAGTCTCTAAGGTGGTGGATGAGTTCCAGAAGGAAGGAAGAAATGAAGGAAGGGGGAAGAGGGGAAGGGAGGAAGGAAGGCAGGGAAGGAAGGAAAGAGGAAGAAGAGACAGAGAGAGAGAGATAGAAGTACTTTTCCTTCTATCCAAGAACATCCTGCCCCTATAGTATCAGTCAAGAGGTAATCTTAATAAAAAAAATACTTAAAGCATGAAAAAAGAAGGTTTAATTAGATACAAATATTTATTCACTTATTTTATTCACTAAGCAATGTTTCCAGGGAACAAAGATGCAAAATAATGTTTCCTGAGCTGTGTTTGGACATTTCATTGTAGCAAATGGTGAGGAATTTTTGTAGAATTACCTAGGAAACATCCCAGTTACCTGGAGTGGGTTGGAAAATTAAGAGAGAGAACAAAGCCAGAGGATAAAACTTAGGACGTCTGTCAACTGAGCTCAACCAGCAAAACTCTATAACTGAAACGGTATGCAGCATTCGTTTCTGTGGCTGTGGGGAGGTGCACGTGTGTGCATGCGTGTATGGCCAGAGGTTGATGGCAGGTGTCTTCTCAATCATTCTTCTCTATTTATTCATGTATTTATTTATTTATTTATTTGCTGAGGCAGGATCTCTCATTTGAACACAGAGCTTGCTGAAACTAGTCTAGCCAGCCGTCTTTCCTAGGGGAACCCCTATCTTTGCCTCCTGCTCCTTGGCTTTACAGATGGCCACCACACTTACCTGGATTTACCTGGGTGGCGGAGATACAAACTCTAGTCCTCAGGCTACCATGGCAAAACACTTTATCCACTGAACCATTTCCCCAGTCTCCGTCTATCATTCTCTGGGGTTTTCTTTGTTTGTTTTCTTGAAACAGGATCTTGGTATACATGCAGGGTGTCCTCAAACTTGAGATTCTCTCGCACCAGCCCCTTGAGTGCTAGGATTCCTGGTGTGTCAACTCACCTGGCATATCCTTCTTCAGTTTTGAAGGAATGTCTACAACCATCCCCTCTCTCATTTGCACTGTGACACTGTAGATCTTACTGCTTGGACAAGTCTTCTAGATGACGAAATTGGGAACCAAATTCAAGTTTTAAGAATCTGGTGCCTTAGTCTCTTCTCTCCTGGCACTCCCTTCCCTTTAGCATTTCAAATGTTCATAGTACACAGCCTCCATACGGAAGAACAGATTGATGTTTCGTGTGAGGGGAGGAGGTGCTTTAGTTAACCTTGTTGTTGGCACAAAGAACCCAGGAGAAAAGGGTTTATTTTGGCTTGCAGACTCGAGGGGAAGCTCCATGATGGCTGGAAAAATGATGGCATGAGTAGAGAGTGGACATCACCTCCTGGCCAACATCAGATGGACAATAGTAAGAGGAGAGTGTGTCAAACACTGGCAGGGGGAAGGTGGTTATAATACCCATAAGCCCCCAACCACACACCTCCAGCATTGTTTCAATTCCAAAAATGCCATCAGGTGACTATCAAGAATTCAGAACACATAAGTTTATGGGGGACACCTGAATCAAACCACCACACGCGTCACAGAGGACAAATATGTCAGCCTTCAAGAAGCTTATGGACCAAGAAAACGTGAATCCCATGACAGCCAGAGAAAAATTTTCTTCTTCCTTCCTTCCTTTCCTCCTTTCCTTCCTTCTTTTCTGTCATAAGCAACTCCACGTTGCTGGGATGAACATCCACACCGACACAATTTACTGGAGGAAGGGATTTCTCTCCAGCTTACAGATCCAGGGGCAATGCCATCAATGATAGAAGCTGGCCTTTTTTCATAGATCCAAGCAGAGAAAAACCACCAAAAAAATCCAGCAAGCACCAAAAGCAGAAGCACATCGCTGCCAGAGTTCACATTACTCTCTCCGTACCGTTGGGCTTAGAATTTGGATCTGCTCCACTGACCATCAATCCCCCACCTTGTAGCAGGGTCTGCCTGTTAGGGGATGAAGCTGCAAACTCAATTTTAATAAAACACTTCAGTCTATGGAGCCATACGTTCAAACTACCATGCTCTCTTCCTCCCTTTCTTCTTTCCCTCTTGTCTTCCTCTTTTAATGAAGGGCATCAAATAAATGAAGCACACCATAATTGGCACAGGAGACCATGGAGGGAGAAATGCCCTGGACCATGAGCTACCATGTGGTGGTCACTAGATGGTCTGGTATGAGCTTTACAGAAAGCAGGGAATACCTTTCAAAAGCCATTAATTGTATATGGTTGTGGTTATAAGCAGGGTGATGAGGTCAATCTGAGGGAACTCTGAATTCCAGTCCTGACCTCATTCGAGACCTTGTCCTTCTTTGCTGAGTTTGGGTGATTTGTTTAATCCCTTCCAACTAAGAAAGTTTCAGGTGAGATCACACACATGGAGCATTTATCCCTGTACATGGAATATACTAATTCTCAAAACATGGTGGAAATGATGGTGGCTGTGGTGGTAGAGATAATATTAATAACATCATCACCATCAACTCCTACCTTCTCAGACGCTCGGGGAGGGTCCCTTGGGCCACCCTCCCTGACAAGTGTTAGTCATTTGTTCTGTGGGCTAGTCACCTCACTCCAGTGTTCACCTCACACAGAATAACCAGTTACACAAAACACCTAGTCTTCAGAATTATTCTATTTTCTAAAACTTTTCATGGAATTTTTACTCTCTAGGAAGGATTCGCCTTCTTAAAGATATGGGCAGTTACTCCTGCTAGAATTCACTCATGGGATCTCAGAGATTTGAATTGGGGTGCCCTGTGCTCATCTGTTCTCCCCTGGAGATTCACTCTGGGTCTGCTATTACTTAGAGCATAACTCCAAGCTGTGTTATTAGCAGCCAAAGACTGTGGGGGACCCAGCTGCCATGAAACAGACACATAAAGAAAAAAACATAAAGCCAAAAATGAAGGACTGCAGCTGAAATCTGGGAGCAAGGCAGTGTTTCTATTTAGAGCCCCGCTGCCTCCCCGCCAGGCCCCGTCTCTCCTCCTCCCTCACCCATCTCCTCTGCTCTCTCAGCCAGTCATCAACTCATCACCATCCCACGGGGCAGAGGCCACAGTTGTGACAAAAAAAGGACCATAACTTGCATTGAGACTCTGGAGAACAGGTCAGGTTCCAGTGGTAATGAACTTCAGGAGTATTGAGGGGGTTTTTTTAGTTTAGTTTAGTTTTGTTGTGTTTTTGAGCTTTCGTTTGAGAATTACCAACCTAGAGGAATCTGTAGCCTTTATCTTCTATTCTATTTTCTCAACACATATGCACTCACATGCGTGCACACACTCACATGCATGTGTGCACACACTCACGTGCATGCATGCACACACATGCATGCATGCACACATTCACACAAGCACACATCTAATCCTGTAGATCATGTTATCTTCAATAGTCCTCACAATTATGTAACTGTTATTCTGATGCTAAAAGCAAATGGCTTTAATTATTAATATTATTGTCATGGGAAACTCTTCCCTGGGGTGATGAGAAGACATGTCTTTTCCCCAGATAGCACACAAACAACAGACCAAAGGATGATTACAACAAAACCAGTTTGGTGAACCAATGAACCAATTGGGTTCTTGCAGAGCAGGGTGAGGGGCTGCTTACAGGAGCAATGGATGATTTAAACAGCAGCTACAGCACGAGAAGTCTCATCCCATCCTGGATGACAACCTCCCCATAGCTGCTTCAACTCAAAAGCAACAGCGTCACCAGAAAGCCCTCTCCGCATGGGTGACACGCACAGAAGCTGCATCTATAGAGCTGCATCCCCAGAAAGCCTCCCTCCACATGGGTGACACTCACAGAGGCCACGTCTCTGGAGCTGCATCACCAGAAAGCCCCCCTCCACATAGGTGACACTGCCAGAAGCCACATCTCTGGAGCCCGTGTCACCATGTGCAGGCAGCTCCATCGGAGAGTCTATCTCCTCTAAGCAGTTTCCCCTTTGTAGCAAGGTCTTACAACTCTTCCCCAGACTTGGTGACTTCCCAAGTCTCTGGAATTTCCTTCCTGTGCCCCCTCAACATAATCTTGGGGAGTGGCTGGGTGACCTTTAAGTTTCAATTGCCCTACTCTCGATTTCCTCAATCTCCAGAATCTCAATTTAGAGGCATTGGCTACACAAAGATTGTAGGCAAAGGTTTGGGCAGGTGGCTTCGTCAGAAAAGTGCTTGCCCTGCAGCCCGAGAACCTCAGTGTGGAACATGGACATAAAAGCCAGGAGGAGCAGCATAAGCCTGTAATCCCAGCACCAGGGGAGGCAGAAACAGGGGCTCCTGAGGCTTGCTGGCTAGTTTGTCTAATCTAATAACTGGGCTCTGGTGAAAGACCCTGTTTCCAAAAGTAAGGTGAAGAGTGATTATGGAAGACAGTCATGTCAATTTCTGGCTTCATTATGCACACATGCACATGTGCCCACATATAAATACACATATACATACACACATACTACACACATATGCAAGCAAACATTTATAATAGGCAAAGGTCATAGGTTTTCTATAAGATATGAATTCCTATTCTATAGAAACAAAACACAAGAGGCCAAAATAGAAATAACCCCACAGTGAATACCAATAATCCCACGGAGGAGGGCCGTCAGCAGAATAAGGGTGAGGAGAGAGAACATAAGAATATAAACTGATGGAAATTTCCCAGCATGCAATATGCTCATAAAATTAACTTTTTAATAAAATAAGAAATAAACAAAGGGTACCAATACAACGAAGAGAGAAATGACAGCTTTGGAAAATGTTTTCCTTTAGAAGCAAAATGATAACTATCAAAGTAGTACTGAACTCCAACTGATATGGATCTATTCAAAAGTCATATTAGTCAAAGCAGAAACAATTGCATCAGGGAAAAACAAGTAGAGAGATGTGTTTGGGGGGGGGTGTACTTGACACAAGACCACCAGATGTAGGTGGTACCACACACCATTGAAAGATCTAGTAAATCTTCTAATAGAAATGTAAACTTGAACTTGACTCCTGATAAGTGGATCTGGAACACGTCATTCCTACGCCTCTGGCTTAGTTATTCTACTTAGTGACTTCGGGGGAGTACCTGAAGGAGAGAAGGAATGATGCTGAATACAATAGACATTCTTTACACTACTGGGGGACCATCCAAATCCTTTCATATTTAATTTCCTAACAACAAGAATAACAGCAGCATGGCTTCTGCCTAACACAACTCTACCGTCCTCAGTACAAAGCAGTCACTCTCTCAACAGAAAATGTTCCCGCGTATCAACTTGTTCAGCCACAATCCTGCTCAATCACACGCCATCCATCTAAAGACAGTCCGCTGAGTCACTACTATAGTTTGGATGTTGAATGTCACCAAAATGTCCTTGCCTTAAAGCCTTGATGTCTGTGGTTGCTCGATGGGAGGTGGTATGTCCTTTAGGAGGTGAGGTCAAGCAGCAGGTCTTGAGGTCATTTGGGGGTACACTTTAAAGGGGGTTGTATTGTTCCCTTGTTTGTTTCCTGACTCATAGTATAAGAGGTTTGACCCGCCATGCTCTCTGCTCTGTGCTGCTCTGACCAGAAGCCAAAGTAATCAAGGACTAGAACCTTCTAAACCATGGCTCAAACTATCTTTTCTTGGTATAAGTTAGTGTAATAAAAATCAAGTGAACATAATCACCAACAGCTTAGATTCTACATAACAGAGAAAGGGCAAATGGAAATTCATTATCAAGAGATGAATGGAGACACAGCTCATATGTGAATAGTTATTACAGCTGTCATTCTACAACTGATCTCAAGGTCACTGAAGGTTAGAACTCATTCACTGCTACTCCACTTCCCTTGTCTCCAGCTACCACTCCAGCTGGCTATCCTTCTTGACCTCATACAGTAACCCAAAACTTTATTTTGAATGGGGTCTGAATTCTCGGCCATCCTGCCTGCTGGAAGGGCTAACATCCTCTGCTGAATTTTTCAATAGCACAAAACTACTCCAGGTATCCTCAAAGATTTCTCTGGGTTGCACATATGTTTTCCCTAGTATATTTTAAAGCAGCAAACCTGTCAGAGGAGCATACAGTTTCTTTACCTTGGGGTTGAATGGCATGAGAACAAAATGAAAAATGATCATCTGTTATAATGTTCACTAAAGCAAACTGTTCGCTGAGAAACAAAGACCCCTGAAGCAACAAGCCCAAAGAGACAGGCATGTGAAGCAAGTGTTCTCCAGTCCTCTGCCCCCACACAAGGGGGTTTTACTACGGTAGTACAGAACGTGCAGCGTGGACTGGTCACCGGTTCCAATCACATAATGCACTTTGTAAGGTATCTCTTTACCCACAAGCACTCTGCTCTTCCTGGGAGCACAGCTGAGTCTTCACTAAACCATAGCTCCGTTTACAAACAGATGTTCCTATGAGACAAGTGCAAACTAAGACCAGTGAATCCTGTAGACATGGAAGTGTTACCATGTCTTTTCATTGTAAAATTAGTTCCTTGGTCAGAAACAATATTGTGTGGAATGTTTGCTAAGTCCGCAGAGGCTGAGGCTGGTGGAAGCACTGATGGAAGGAAAAGCAGATCCATGTCTTTACTCCAGTAAAGACAACGTGCTATGCTCAGCTTGATGGAAATGGTCCAGTAGAATCAACGCACCAACAGGTGTTCGTCTTAAAATGTCTTAACAGGCTTAAGCTCGGCTTTTGATATTAACAGTTAGGAACCTAACAGTGACATGAGCTAGATTAATAGTGAGGGCAAGTCTGTGCACAAATGCTGTTGCCACCATTATGGTGACCGCATCCTTGAATCCACAGAGCAAAACACAAAGTGCCTGGAAAAAAGAGGCAAAAAGATATCCAAAGACAAGTCAACTTGACCTCTTGAACTTTCTTGATAGCAGAAGGCTTTCCAGTAAATTGTTTGTAATTAAAATTACAATTTAGGGAGGTTCCACCCTAAATGTGAGAAGCACCATTCTGTGGGCTGGGGTAGAAAGTGCTCTGAGCAGCAGTATTCATCTCTCTGCTTCCTGACTGTGGATCCAGTGTGACCAGCAGTCATGCCTTCCCTTCCAGGATGAGCTGAAATAAACCCTTCCTCCCTGGAACTGCTTCTTGCCAGGTATTTGGTCAGAGCAACAACAAAATAAGAATAGTACACATGTGAATACCAAGCGCCCTCATCCAATTGCAAGGATGTTACCAATATAGGTGGTGCAGGTGGTATCCAATGGTATGTGGAGTTAAATCACTATCCCT
>PVHP010023679.1:0-27191 GCA_004024765.1 Zapus hudsonius | reverse complement strand
CAAGGAAGATATAATTCTCCTTGTATACTTATTTCCTTTTCAATCGCCACAAACCCATTGGCCAGACGGTCTTATGAGGAAGTATTGGAAAATATGCCTATTTCTGGGATTTTGGCAATAGGAGGAGCTCTTGTCCTAAAGTCAAAAAGCCAGTGGAGCACAAAAGTATATGCTCTTTCTTTTGTTAAGTCCATGAGCCTAGTAATTGCTTTCATAGGAAAATTGACATCCAACACATATTTGTCTTTACTATATTTTAAAATGTTACCTTGAAACTTTTGGATATATATGACAATTTTCCCATTGGTAGAATTTTTAAAACTGATCGAGGTTAACCTGGGAAGACAGAAATCTGTATCATAGTTAAAATTCAAGCATGATCAATAACACAGAAGGAGGAAATTTTATTAGTCAATTAAGCATTTTGTCATCCTCCTGTCTCCGCTCTGTCTCATGTTACAAGGCTTTTATAGAGGAAAAAAGCTTTAAACCAAATCAATAGAAATTAGCCTGCAGGGCCTTTCCTTCAAACAAAAGGCTGTACTCCCTGGGGCTAACTCTCGGCCTTGCTTGAGTGACCATTGTCAGCCCTAGGGGGCCTGCACCTGGATTTCTGACAAGGCCGAAAAACCTGCCTTTTAGACTGACTGAAAGATATCACTTTTGTATATAGTTAGCAGACATTTTATAACCCAAACCAAAGATTTCCTTGTACCAAGTCCATAAACAGGGAAAAAGCCTTATAAATTTCTCAGACCTCCAAGCCTGACCTTCTGACATAAGCACAACGCTCTGAGCATTGGGTCCTGTGACTATGACAGTTGCCTGGGGCTGAATTTGCATCTCAGAGAAGGAAAAAAAACCCTAAGAATTCCAAGGCTCCTGGCCAGTTCGTCCTGGCCGGGGCGTTCCGGAGCTCTTTGTTTAACTTGCTCGCCTGCCTGGCGCATGGAGTGCAGTCCTTGGGTCCGGCCGGTCACGCAGTCCTTGGGACCGGACTGCTTCAGCACGCTTCTCTGCAGGGCGGAAGCGCGACGACTGGGCCGTGACAGTCACCACCATGCACGCCCCAGCTCGCTCAGGTCCGGCCCACCGCCGTGAACCCGCTGCCTACCCGTTGCTTCCTCCGCCTCCTCCAGAAACCAAGGAACATGCTGCTCTATAGTCTTTAGTTTTCCATCTTTGTTGTTGGGCATCCTCGAACACAGGACAGCAAGTTGGTCCCAACCATGGGGTTCCCTTCTGCAGGAACATTCCCCATTGTAATTATAAGGAAGTGGCGGTCCTGTTGGCTCCACTTTCCCCCCAGCCTGTGGAGTTTCCTCACAAGGGTTTCTGAACCCAACTCCTAATTCTTCTTCATCTACTTCTTCCTCGTTCACTCCTTCTATTTCCGGCAACCTGGCTGGTGTTATGGGAGCTGTCAATACTTTTAACAGAGTCCCCATCATCTTCGACAATGCCCGAAAAGGAGCCCCCACAAGGGCCAATGAGATTTCGGAGCCCATCCTTCTATTATCTTCTTCTATTCCTTTCACTCTATTGCAAACCTTTTGCCTCTCTTCTCTAGGCTAAATTTATGGATAGATGAGAGAGAGAGAGAAAGAGAGAGAAGAGGAGGAGAAGGAAAAGGCAGCAGAGAGAACAGACCTTCCTCTTATTTTTTCCTTTCCTACGCTTCTCTTTTCATTCCCCGTTTTCATTCGTTCCCCTTTTCTGTTCATTCCCCTTTTTCATTCATTCCCCGTTTTTGTTTCCTCGTACATTTCCTGGTTTTCGTATCCCCATACTCGGCTCCCCATACGGGCCACCACCTATCACTGCCCGTCGCCCACGGAGGGCAGTGATCACACAAATATACACACACACTGCTTGTGGGTTGACGAACGTGTGTTCTTTATTGCGGGGAACGAGGCAGTATATATAGAGCTTCCTGGCCAATCAGGGGTTAATGATAAGAACCTGTGCATAATAGCCAATCGCGATCACCTCCTGAAACTCATTAAGCCAAGCTCCTCTTGGCAGGCTGTCAGGTGCCATCCAAGACTAAGCCAGGGTGTGCCTCCAAAGGCCCCCAAGACAGATAGATAGATAGATTGATTGATAGATGATAGATAGACAGACAGACAGACAGACAGACAGACAGACAGACAGACAGACAGATAGATAGATGATAGACAGACAGATGATAGGACTTCTTCCGTACTGGCAGCACACTTGTGATGAGATGGGAGGTAGACCAAGAGGATTTCCCAGTTCACCACTCCACCTACTAGCCTAGGAAACTCAGTGGTAAACAGTGAGACCCTGCCTCAAAAGCCAAGGTGGAAGGAGGGCCAACACACAAAAGGTGATCATCTGGACTGACAGATGGTTCCTTGGTTAAAGGCATGAACTTGTAAAGCCTAACAGTCTGGGTTTGATTCCCAAATGCCCACATAAAGCCAGATGCACAAAGTGACGTGAATTTGGAGTTTGTTTGCAGTAGCAGGAGGCCCTGGTGCACCCATATTCAATCTCTCATTCTCTCTCTCTCCCTCCTTCCCTCTCTTCTCTCCCTCACTCTTTCTCTCTTTCCCTCTCCTTGCAAATAAATGTTGTTGTTGTTAAAAAAAAAAAGGTTGTCTCTGACCTCCACACACATGCTATGCTATGACACACACTGCACTTACATACATATACATACCACATATACCACCAAAAAAATGGTATTTTTTCTTTAACGGAAAGCTGACCTTCAACTGTCAGTCTTCCCAGGTGATTAGATCTGACTGTAACATAAGCACAATTTTTTCATTACATTTTTGTGCAGGAATTGGGGTTTTTGTGTATTCTAATGATTTAAAGTTCCCTATCAAAATAAATTTAGTTAAATAAAATGGAGATCCATTTAAAGAAAATATTAAGTAAATATCATAGCTAACATAAAAATCTGAAGAGGATATTAAATGACTGAGGTTTAAGGAGCACGGTTCTAGCTTCCCTTTAGGTATTTGTGGGAGTCATTTTTTTAAGGTAATCTTAACACCTTATTCATTAATTCATTAGAATTTCAGGATATACATCTGAGGAAGCTATATGACCTTACTGAGGCTCCGAGCCTTTAAGTCTGCAGGATTTTGTTGTAGCATACAGGAGGCACAGGAGGTCATGTTGGTTCAGCACCTGGGAAATAGGAGGTAATTGTAGAGAAAGCAAAAGACTGGTCTGACAAGAAGTACCCTGGAAAATAAATCAGATACAAGCCCCACAGTGTTCGCGGTTTTTATAAACTCTGCCCAGAACATCTTGGACTGTAATATATAGAATGTAAAGAAGTAAAGCTACAAAAACGTGAAGGGCCTCTTAGGGAAAATCCACTTCTGTGAACCTCAGTTGCTCATTTGCCACCTCAACATGTGAGCCATAAAATCCACCCAGTGGATTGTGAGCAGGGGCGGGTTGGCAGCGCCAGGTAGGATGCATTTATCCTCATTAAGATAACTGAGATTTGTTGCCCTCTTTTCCTCCTTTATCCTAACATATCTAGTTGAATTCGTGTATTAAATGCATATGTGATGCAACTAGTATGTAATTATTACTCCTGGATTCCAGGCAGCAAATGTGCTCAGCCAAATGTAAGCTAGGCAAAGTCAGGGACAGTAATTTTGATGTTCAGCTCTTCATTTGTCCCTTTTTTCCTCTGTGTGATTGGTTCGCCCTTCTTTTCAAATTTTCCTCTCCTTTCGGTGAGCCTCAGAGCTCGAGGCTGTGCAAAGGAGATTCTCTGCTTTGGCTATTGAAGAAAATGATTCATATTTCCCCCTTAAGATGAAACAGATTCTGGAGTTTACAGGCCTAGAATCAGCTTGGAAGGCTACACCCACTAAGCTGCCTTCCTTCCTCCTGTCCTCCCCCACCATTCTGTAGTTCATATTCACCGAAGGATGTAGATGGCATCCATGAAAGCCTGAAAGAATATACAGGACACAGAGTTGTGATAGACAAAGCCCAGTGCTGGTGTGTGAAGAAAAGCACCAGCCGTTTGCGTAAGATGTGGAAACGCAGCCAAAGTTCCGTGGAAAAGGATTACAGGTCATAGTGAATAAGGAAGTGGGGTGTGCACAAAGAAAGGTTGCTACCTATTTTAATTCAATTCAGGATAGACCAATTGTAATACGGCTCACCCATTGAATTTGTTTTCACACTCTGAATGTGGTATGGCTGGGGTGTAGCTCACTTGTGGGCACTTGCCTAGGATACTCAAGGTCCTGATTTTGATCTCTAGCACTAAAAAAAGTATGTTATTGCCATGAAAAGGACTCACAGGACTTCTGAGATTGGCGTTAAAGGGACTTGCTTGCAAACCCTGCTGGCCTCGGTTCAATTCCTCAGCAGCCATGTAAAGCTGGATGCGCCAAGTGGCACAAGCCCCTGGAGTGCGTTTGAATGGCAGAGGTCCTTGCACACACATTTATATCCTTCTTCTCTCCCTCCCTCTCTGTCTCTCTGTCTCTGTCTCTCTGTGTCTCTCCCTCCCTCCCTCCCTCCCACAAGGAACAGTAAGATAAAGCATGTTTTCCTAGAGCCCCAAGAGCTGCCAAATCCCTGTTACATTTCACATGCTCCATTTCAGTTCTGGTAGCCTACAATAATCGTTTTGCTTTTTAGATTTTTAAAGGAAATTTCAGGAGATTCTTACTTTCTGAAAACCAGAGCCCTGCCTTCTTCATGTCTCATTCTTCTCTCTGGAGGCAGCCATTCAGGTGTGTTTGTGGTGCTGGCACTTGGTGATGATTGTCTGCTCAGATCTGAATGGTAAGATCTGCCCTAGTGACATACCATCCTGTAGCAGGGACCGGCCTGCTAGGGGCTCAAGTAGAAAGTTTAATCAGAAATGTCTGAGTCTGTGGAGCCATACAAGTTATCATATTTCAAACTACCACCCCTTGATATAAGTGACTTTAAATGCAACTTCCACAGTAAGATTTTTCAAGTTAATATCAAATTTATATTCTTGGTTCTGTGTTCTGTTGTCATCAATGACAGAGTGTGATGCTTCTGAAGTTTTGTCAATCACTATCCATAAACAGTGTGTGGACATTTATCCTAATAATTAACAGGAGAAAGTGCATCATCAAATTTTAGAGATTCTCTTATCCATGACAGGTAGGAAGCAAAGGCAGATTTTGTGATTCTGTTCAAGCCAGCCAAAAAAGAAACCACTCTCTCTACTCCACTCCTTCCCCAACTATAAGTGTTAATGAAAATTGACTTCTGCTAGAATATTTTAGGGAGTTTCCTTCTTCTTGAGAAATTGCACAATGTGTAGCAATAGAGAAAACAATACTTTTAAAAAGCCAGTGCTCATGGAGACATGCTTTGAGAAAAAAAGTGGCATTTGCAGAAAATGGAAATGTCTAGGGAAAAAGGCAGAACTGGCAGCGGTCCAGGCCTCTACAATGAGTGTTAACTGGATGGTGAGTGCATCTTCTCTCTTCTATACCTAGGCCAGAAGTCAGAGACTGAGAGCATGAAATTGTTAGTTTGCCATAGAAATTGCCTTTGATGCATTGGGCTCAAGTACAGATAGATTGGCTAGAGATGGGTGGGTGGATAGATAGATGGATGGATGGATGGATAGATAGATAGGATATAAATATTGATGGATATATAGGTATGCAATATGGTTAAATCTCTGAGACAGGTAGAGAGGGATGGAGCAATGGAGGAAGGAGGGGAGATGAAGAGAAAGAAAAAGAAAAAGAGGGATTGAAGAAGGAAGGAGGGGGAAGGGAAGGGGAGAAAGAAAGAAAAGAAAAGGAAGGAAGGAAATAAGGAGGAAAGGAAAGAAAAAAGAGGAAGGAAGGAGAAGGAAAATTATGTAGGTATGTGTAGATGTTAGGTATATGATGTAATATAGGTGTGTGTGTGTGTATGTGTGTGTTTATATGAATTGAAGCCAGGGCTTTGCACATACAAGACATGTGCATCACCACCGAGCTACATCCCAAGCCCTGAGCTGAACATTTTGCTGCCTCCTGTGGAAGCTGATCCTGGGTTTCTCCTATCCACCCTAGATGTAGACTATTCCAGAAGAGCTTCTGTAAAATCCTCAGTTCTCAATTTCACAACTGATGTCAGTTCAGTTGGATAATTCTCCATCACTAGGTCTTGTGCATCATGGGGCATTTAGCAACATCCCTGGATTCTGTTCACAAATGCCAAAACCATCCACGCAGTTGTGGCAACCAAAATTACCTTCCAACTTTGCCTAATGGCAAAACCAGAAGCTGCAGTGCTCTGTGACAGTGCTCTGTGGCCCTGCTCTAAAACGGTCAACTTTTCCTTCTTTTAAAACAACTTTCCCAAGTCCCCTAATGTACAAAAAGAAGCCCTGTTTTGCTGCTTCTGGTGAAACTTACATACCCTCTGGAGCCTCAGCATCAGTGTGTGATCTGTAACAACATACTTGCCTTGGGACCTTAATGTCTCTCTTTCCTGTAAGGTTTTTTAGTTCCATGTACACATACTGCCCAGTGCAATGATTGGCATTTAATAAGTATTTGTCAAATGAAATAATTCAAATATTTAATAACCTGATACAAAGCCTGACTTGGTCCACGGGGGTTTTTTCCTCTCAGGTTTCAATGTACATGACAAAGCCAGTAAAAGAAATTAGGGACATATTGAGGCTGCTGAAGGGTGTGAGTAGGGAAATCTAAAAATGATATTATTTGGGTAAGATTCCTTGTAGGTTTTGGCGGGATGCTGTTGGGTGGCAGCCTCATCCAGGAAGCAGCTCTGATATGTCGTTGTGAGCTGAGCACACCTGTCCCTTCTGCTTCCTGCGCTGATCCTCAGAGAAAGCGAGCTGTTTGACAAGAGAGAGGCTTAATGCTCTATTAACTCTCTGAGGGCCAAGGGAGACAGGTCTCCGGAAAACAGACCCTCAGAAGAGACAGCACAAGAGGACTTTTAATGATTCTTTTCATGTTTTTAAAAAATGGAATTAAGATAAATATTTTTTAAAATGAAAATTGACTGGCATTCTTCCCACCAAAAATGGAGAGTAATTGAACTTGTTAGTAGCTTATTTTATTTGACAGTCCTTGTACATACTCGATTTGGTTTGTTACACTGAATTACCTTTTACAGTGGGTACATCATGCCAGACTCTGCCCCCAGGTTGGTTTGATAATTGGATGAACTTCCATATTGTTCAAGGATTCATGGCAGTAAGAGCAGAAGCTATTTGGAAAATTCCTCATCAGTATAGTTTTCGGCAGTTTTTCTTCAGTACAGTTAATTGTTACCTAGTGGTCAGTCATTTCCCTGGGCCACTTTGCCTGAGCAATGCTGAGTTCTGTAGTTGTGACTGAATTCACCCCACATGGGTGCTAAGCAAGACAGAAACCTCATAGACAGTACAGAAAACAGAAAATCTTCCCTAGGCAGTCTGGCAGTGACCGTTTTCTATGTGTGTCAGGGTGATAGTGCTGAGCCATTGAGCCAGAATTCAAGAAAGTTTCATGACCTTTCCTGTTTCAAGAAGCACATTCAGGAACAACAGTGCCTGACTTTCAAGGTCATTGTGAAGAGGCTGTATTATACCACATGACATATCCTTAGTACAATCCTGGCACAGAGCACATTCTCCAACAACGTTCTTCCATGTTTTTGAGACAAGGTCTCAAGGCGAAGTTGGCTTCACATGTGCAATCGAGGCAGAAACCCAGGACTTGGGCTCTCAGTGGTCTCTTCTAGGTCCAACAGCGATGGCCTCGGTTATGGAGAGGAGGAGGTGGGGGAGCTGTGAGCTTGTCAGCCTCCCTAAGCATCCTCAGGGTGCTTTCTGTGAGCTCTGGGAATTAAAGGACGGTCTGGGAAGAGTGAGCAGAAAGGAGGCAGTGTGGGTGCGCAGCTCCTCTAGATCTCCCACCCTGACAATGGCGAGTCTACAACCACAATGGCCTCTGGCTCTCCTCTGGGCACTCCTCTGCAGGCACACTGCCTCTCCCATACTCCCAAGCATCCCCAGCCTCAGCACCTTCGCACATGTGGCTCTTCCTGCTTTACTTCAAATCAATCTAGTCTCTGGTTACATGGCACCTTGCAAAAGAGGACTTCCTTGAGCACCCACGGCAGAAAGCATACTCCCCATTCATCATCCCTTGATCCCCTGCTCCGTCTCTCTCTCTCTCTCTCTCTCTCTCTCTCTCTCTCTCTCTCTCTCACACACACACACACACACACACACACAGAGAGAGAGAGAGAGAGAGAGAGAGAGAGAGAGAGATGTTCCACAGGAGCAGGGCAGACTGTCTTCAGCCCTGAGACATGTCTGATACAGAGGAGAGGTTTAATAGTTAAGTCACTGACCCCACCCCCACGGGTGTGTATGTTCCTCGTGCCTCCACTTCTTCTAGGAGGCCCCTCTCTTCTAGCCTTCCTGCCTTAGCATCCTCTCCTTTCTATGTCTGCCTCTACCTCCCTGGGCAGCAACAGTGCCCCTTAGCTGATACCACATGGGCAGTGCCCACCGATCAGTACTCACTTGCCTCTTGCCCAAGCATCTTATGTCGACATATTCAGGGCCTGGGGGACAGAGACTCAGGCTCGACTCCTGGGACAAAGGGTGGAGGTATGAGTCTTGCTCTGCCTCAAACGAGCTGTGTGATTCTGGACTCAACCTTTCTGTGTCTCAGCTTCCTCCTTTGGGCCATAGGAACCATCAAGGTACCAAAATACACTGATGATCTGCTTGAGTGTTTAATACATTAGGGAGAGAATATGACAGAGGGATCACTTAACCTGGGGTGCTCATAGAAGGCCTCCTGAGGGGTGACATTAGAACGCCCTAGACCTAAATGAAGAAGGGGAGGAGCTGTGGCTCTCGGGAGAGAACACCTCAGTCATACATGCTCTGTAACCTGTGGCAGGTTAGACTCAGGCTGTTTGGTAGCAGGTGTCCGGTCTGTGGTGATTGTCTTCTGTAACCAGCTTCAGGAGGATTTGCTGGACCTGAGCCTAGGAAGACATCAGCACAGCCAGCTCAGGCCCCTGCACTGTTCAAAGATGGAGGGCGCCTGTTGGTTCCGCACCTCTGTGAGGTGGAATCCAGCCTCCGTAGCAGCTGCCAGCCTAGCTCCCCGATTAAAGGCTTCAACTAAGCCTAAAGGTTCCACGCTAGCCAGGTGTGCTGGTTCTCACCTGAAACCCCAGCACTGGGGAGGCTAAGACAGGAGGATCACACATTTGAGGCGCCAGACAAACAAAAGGATTCCAACCTGATTCTGTGTTAGGAAGTTCAGCTTCTGCCACTTAAGGACAGAAGGCGCTGAGCCTGGGCAGAAGGTAAGAGCACCCAGAGGGAGGCTGGGGTAGAAATCAGAAACTTGGACTGTGCATGGGACCACTGACAAGTTTCCTTTATCAACATTTCAGGAACTGCCCCAGGATATTTTAATCAAGCTTTCCTTATCTATTGAAACAATTATTTAGCCAGATATTATTGGCAGTCCAAGCATACCTTGACAAGAATGTGAAGGTGAGCCAGGCGTGGTAGTGCATGCTTTAATCCCAGCTCTCAGGAGGCAGAGGTAGGAGGATCACCATGAGTTCAAGGCCACCCTGAGACTACGTAGTGAATTCCAGGTCAGCCAGGAGCTAAAGTGATAACCTACCTTGAAAAACAAACCAAAAAAATGGTGAAAGTGGGCAGGTTCAGACACCCTGGCATCCTGCTGTACCCCCAAACAACACACACACACACACACACACACACACACACACACACACACACACACGATCCCGAGGCTTCCAAGGCCTGTCCATGCCTGATGTTTTCTGATTCAACACCTTATCTCCACAGCATGTCTTTCAAAGCTTTGTGCTAAACCACATGAAATTACACAGTTTTTGCTTCCAAAAATGACAGTTTCATGTTTCCACCTCATGGTTCTGTGTACTGTAGGAGCAAGTATGCACACGCAGGCCCCAGCTCCTCCTTGGCAGCTCCCGAGCACACTAAGTAGACCAGCCACTCCTTCCCTGGAGAGTGGCAAATGGACACTCCCTCCAAGGCCTGTTCCCGAGAGATGAGTGAGATAATGGCTGGGAATGAAGGACGAGATCTGGAAACTCTTAACTGTTGTGTCTGCCACACAGCACAGAGAACTCTGGGAACGCTGACTAGACCCAGAGACTCAAGCCCAGCCAGGCCCAGGAAGGAGGGACACAGCACCCAGGAAGCACAATCAGATGACAGTTCCTAATCTGCCCAACTAATCTTTGAAACACAAACTTTCCTCTCTCTTCCTGGGAAGGAAATCAGTGGGCAGAGGACAAGCTTTACCTGAACACAGAAATGATGTCAGAATGCCATGAGACACATTCAGGACCCCCTCCAGCCCCTTGCGCACACACGCGTGCTCACACGTATGTGCCATCCAGGTGAAGCATCCCGGGCTTCCTTCCACGTCCACAGTCTAGGGGAAGCCCAGGGTAGAGTGCGAGGTCGCAGGGAAGCCTGGCAGACAGCACTGACCTGTGTCCTGAGAGCCTGCTTGGGAGCAGGTGGCACTGAAAGGCTCCGGGTGGGAGTTTCTGAAAGCACAGAGTAGATGCCCTGTGCGTGTACTACGGAAACTTTGATGCCTGTGGAGCCTTCTTACCTGTCACGCAGTGGCTCCCACTGTCATCCCTAATCCATAATGCTATTGCTGCTTCTGTAAGTCCTGACGATTTTCTCCTGTCACTTACACAGCGTCGCACCCCGTGAAACTTAGACCCCAGTCCTCTAACTCAGTCTCACTACCCATATGGAAGGATCTGACCAAAACCTGCCTTTGATGATGTCCTTCTCATCGCAAACCTTCCGTTTCTTCCCACGGCTTCTGACACACGGGCAAAGCTCTTTCTTGCAGCTTGGCTGACTGCCTTGTCCCCTTCTGCCCTACAAGTCTCCACCACTGTCTCCATTTCAACTGTCGCTCATTCACACTAGCCTTGCTCGCCCCCTCACAGGAACTTTTCGCATCCATTTCTCAGACTAGGACCTTCCCTTCCCACCTGGCCTGGTTAAGCCCCTGTTCCTTCATCTGCCCCACTCATCCATCCTCAGGAAGGCCTCTGGCTAAATAAATCCCCATGGACATTCTGCTGCCTCTCTGAGACACCCCATTTTGGTATGAGAAGATTCGACTCCTGTCTGTCCTCACTGGCTAGGTCAGCTACGTAACAGCAGGGCTGTCACAGATGCTCACCAGGTGAGTCCTTGGGACTTGGTACCATGCTAAGTAGATGCTACTGAAGAAGGACATAGGGGGGAATGTTACCTCAACAGATCCCTACATCACCTAAAAGGTAATGAGGGCACAGAGGTTCCATCGTTCTCTGCTCATGCCACATCTCCCAGCCTGTCAGTCACCAGTGACGTGCTCAAAGCGAGGCGTCCGAGGCACAGAACTGCCACCTAAAGCTGGTGTGAGAACTCCTGAGGCTCAGCCTCCCTCCCTGTCCTGGTAGGCATAGACCCTTGACTTCCTGCACCTAACATGGCCCACCACTGGCTTCCTGCGTAACCAGCATCTCACTGAGTAGAGCTTAATGTTTCCTGGGAGCCATTCACATGCTTGAACAGCTTCCACGTATGGGAGCTGAGCCAAGTTCACAGGCTGGGCTAGGGGAGCTCTGCCGTCTGGAAGGTGGCGATGTCAGGGTGATGGCACTCAGGCCGCCTCTTCTGGACACCTAGGATGATGCCAACCCAGAAGCTGAAGTCTTCATCTGCCACCTGCCACCACATCATCCAGGTGTTTCCAGAGATGATTTGCTTGGGGGGAAATGGCTTGTGGCTCTTTATTTTTCTTTCGGTTGCTATCAAAGGTTTCCACCTATGCTATATGGTCTGGCCTGTTGGCTTTCTCTTAGTCTCTTCCCTCATTTGTGTTCCTACTTTCTGAGGAGCCAGATCACCCAGAACTCACAGCCATAGTTAGAAGAAGAATATTCATATTTTCCAGATACTGAGATGTGTATGTGGGAAACTATTATTCTCCAGCCGGCCAAGCAGAAAGCACATTACTGCCATTTGCTCTTAGTTATTCAGCAAACATCGAGCATCTGTTATGTATCAGTAGAGTGTTATACAATTTATTGCCCAAGCTGAGACAGATTTGTATGTGATGCTGCCTGCTGATACTCAAAGACAGTAGGCATAAACACAGATGTTCTCGGGTCAACCAGGATGCATTGGACACCTATTTATTTTGGTTCAGTTGGGGCTACGAGATTCTTGGGTGATGATACATTTTCCCCAAATGCCTTTGTAAAGATTGATGACAAAACCAGGAGGGAACCCAGGCCTACAAAGCCATGATATAAAGACATGAAGGGGGCTTGGAGAGATGGCTCAGCAGTTAAGGCACTTGCCTGCAATGCCTAACCACCCGGGTTTGATTCCCAAGTATCCACGGAAAGCCAGGTGCACAGTGGTGCATGCGTCTGGAGTTCATTTGTAGTGGCCGATGATTTGATGCACTCATTCCACATTTCTTCTTTCTCGCATTCCTCCTTGCATTTAAAGAAATGAAGTGAAAATGTTTTTAAAGACATGAAGGATAAACTGAAATTAAAGTTGAATGAGAGGTTTTTAAGATTCCCCCACAATTTCCTTTTTAGAATAGATTTCATGTTTAAAAGAATGCAACAAGAACTCTGAAAGACAGTGTCCCCATAATGGAATCCAAGTTCCCCTGATAGAAAGCCACCAGGGCTAAAAGGGCCATACGGGATGGGGGCAGCTTGTGGGTTCTTTAACCTTGGGCTTCCTCATGGTGGTTGTGATTTCCAGGTGGTTGTGAAGACATAGCATGCATCCCTTCTCCGAGGGAAGACTCTCGCTTCTAAAGTGGTCTGTTTCTCTTGCATCCTAGGTGCCTGTCCTGAGACCCATGGACCTAATGGTGGAGGCCACACCACGGAGAGTCTTTGCCAATGCGCACACATACCATATCAACTCCATATCTGTCAACAGCGACTATGAGACCTACATGTCTGCTGATGACCTGAGGATTAACCTGTGGAACTTTGAGATAACCAATCAAAGTTTCAGTATCCTTTGCTGGCAGCCAGTAATTCAAGAATATCCAGGTAGCAGTCAGTTTGGGAGAGGGGAGGAATAGACAAGAAGAATCTGCCTGGCATTGGAGAAGAGCCTGCCCTTCTGAAAATGCGTTGGCATCTACTAGATTCTCATCCTAGCAACAAACTTAGGAAAGTATTAAATCATAGGTCGAGTGCCTGAACTAGGTCTGGATTAGAACTCTGAATCATTTCTTCATGCAATGACATGTCATAACTAAAAATAGATAATTCAATGTGACTTTACAATAAGAGCCCAGAGTTCAGTTAGAGTTCTTTCCTTGCTAAAAGAGTCCTAAGTGATCTGTGTGGACAACATGGGCCACAGGTATATGTGGGGGGGGGTTGTTTCTCTTGTATCATAACAGTGTACTATGAACTTTAAGTATCTCCTTTTAACCTCTCTGTTGGTGTATAAAATTACACATTTCTGAAATTTCACAGATTGATGGAATTTTACAGACTAGACACACATGTAACCAGAGCCCATAGTGAAACAAAGCTTTCTTCACAGCCCTTACTGTCTGTCCCCTCGAGGGCACAGCAGCCCCGGAGGAGCTGGGATGTAGCTCAGCTGATAGAGCATTGCCTTAGCATGCACAGACCGTAGCTTCGGTCTCCAATTTGCAGACAAAGCAAAATGTAGAGCATTGTTGTCTTCCATTCAACTAACCCTTAAAAGTGTAGAGACTTCCCAGGTGAGTTTATAGGCCAGCATTGTGACCCCGCATTGAATGATAGACAGTTTTGCGCTGGACACCAGCCTGTGCACCATTCCTCAGTCTCTGCTTCAGCTCCCATCTCAGCCATGGGCTTGGCACTCAGGCCACCAAGCACTGGCTCTGAGTCAGGATTGGTTCCTTCTCAGCTCCTGTGCCCTCCCAACCCCTTTCTGTGGAGCCTTGTCAGTGGTTCCTCTGAAACGATCTCAGACCAACTCAGACTTCCCTCCCTTTTACCCATACGTGAGGCTGCCTGTCCCTTTCCTGTACCACGCAAGCCCATGTATCGATGGGAGGGGACATCTTACATGTGACCTGTGTATAGGTCTCACTCCACTGCCAACACTAGTATCTTCCCATGGAACTTAAATTCTGAGATATTGACCTGGTCTAAGGAGATTCCTGTACTTCCTCCGTGGTAATTCTCATACCGTCTTCCCTAGCTCACTCTGCTTCAGCCTACTAACACTCTTCCATTCCTGGCTAAACCTCACATAAAAGTTGCCCCTGCTGCTCCCTCTTTCTGGAGTTCCACGTGCAGAACACTAGGCCAGCTAGCTGCATCGTCATCTTTGCAGAGACTTCCTCCCACTGGCTCCCAAGTTGCCTCCACAGCTGAGCTCCTGGGATCTTTGTAGTGCTTTCAAAGACTTGTTCATGTGTACCTGTGGTCTGACCGTGCTAGAATGTAAATGCCATGAGACCAGACTTGTGACCCATTGCTCTGTCTAATGTATGGAACGCTCTGCATTTGAAAGTGGGTTTCACATGGCAAGTTTGAAGTCATGCTGGGTGGTCAGAATGGAGCTGTCCATCTTGGAGACACTTGATTATGAAATCTAACCTGGGAAATTAAAAGGTATAGTAAACCCTTAAATTGCCTGATGTAAAATAGATTCCATAATGGTTCAAACACATGAATGACTATTTCCCTTTTCAAGTCCACTATCCGAAATCCCTGCACACAGGCATGATTACCCAGGCGATGCCATCTTGTGTGCACCAGTGTCAGGACAGAAAAACCAGAAAGTCATGGAGCCATCCAAGGGAGATTCCTATGGACCAGCCTTAAAAAGCATACATTTTATTAACTATAATTCAGCCAAGTGACTACCCCTAACGGCCTGCTGTGTGCATGAGAAAAATAAGACCTGGAGCACAGAGGATGCCACGTGATCCCTGAAGGCTTTCTAGGGGAAGTATCTTTAATCAGGCGCTGGCACCTCTGAGATCCATTTGGAGCCACTGAGGCCTGACTTCCTGAACAATGACTGAGCATCTTTCATTGAACACAGAACTGATGAGTCGTATTGTGCAGGCCTGGGAGAACCTGCTTCTGCCTACAGATTTGGCTCTGGCAGTGTTCCTCCCCTCCTCTCATCTATTTCAAGAGCCAGAAATCTTCCAGGGTTCAGCTGGCTGTCACTCTGGGCTTCTGCTTTTCCAGCCTAGGTTGTATGTGTTCTGAATTTTGCCTCCAGGCCTCCAAGAGGAGAGAAGTTTCGCAGGCATATGGGGAGACAGATGCCTCGGGGAGAAGGCAAAGGGCAAATGTTAATAGTGCGGTTCAGGCTATATTCTTCAGGTGTGTGACAGCCTGCCAGGTGCTGGCTACAAATGAGACAGCAGCACTCACCCTTCAAGCAGCCACATTTAAATCATCATCGTCATCATGAGGATGGTGGGAACTGATAGCTATGTAGTCATTTTCAGCCAGAATGCCACAGACATGAAGACTGTGCAAAAGGGAGTCCTTTTGCCTTTCACTGAAGTGTAGTCACCTCTGCGGGGAGAGATGGCCCTTTCAAAATCAGCCTCCAAAAAATACCAACCAGCAGGCTTGACTTAAACACCTGTTGTTTAGCATGTAGTTCTAATAGGCCTCTTATCTTCTAAGAAGACCCCCCCAAAACACGGTATGGGAACCTCTAGAGCAAGCAAGCTTCTAAGCAATTCATGGGCTGTTTCAAAATCAAGTATTTATGATAATAGTTGGAAGAAATACACATCCTGAGAGTTCACAGATACTAAAATGTTCGTTAAATTGCAAAATCTATGGAAAGTATGGAAAGTATGGTTGGGAATAAAAGTTTCCAGAGACGGGCACTTAGTACAACTTTAACATCATGGTTGAAAACCTGGGCTTTAGAATTCTCACTCAGTTCAATGGTGTTTCTGTGTGTGAGTTTTCGCATTAATTAACTTAGGTTCCCATTTCTCTACCTCATCTCATCTGTAGGGAGGAGCTCTCTGGAAGAGGGTTGTGATAACTGGTGTCTCTCACACATGTCCACACACTCTTTGGGCAGTGCCTTGCTGAGAAAGTGATTAATCAGCAAGGACTGATAGGCTGATACAAGCTTATTGCAGAAGAGACGAGGAAACTCGAGAAGATGAGTTAGAATGAGTTCTGCTCTGTGGGATTTTATTGACTGGGTCATCGTAATT
This sequence comes from Zapus hudsonius, assembly GCA_004024765.1. Taxonomy (NCBI): domain Eukaryota; kingdom Metazoa; phylum Chordata; class Mammalia; order Rodentia; family Dipodidae; genus Zapus; species Zapus hudsonius. Next base: position 10,896 of record PVHP010023679.1, on the reverse strand, counting down.
CTAGAGTCCTCCTTTGGCTCTACAGTTGGGTAATTTTTAAAAGATGCTAATTGTTAAGCCCTGGTTAATGGATACTTTAAAGATCTCTGGAGTCTAGGCCTTATGTTTAGCAGTGGGTCAAAGCATGGCATTCCTAAGCCTTACAGCACTTGGCCATGGGCCTTTCTCTCCATCCATAGCGGTTCAACTGGCCCCTGTCTTATATAATAGTTCTAGATTAAAGTGGACAGACTTATAACACATCAGGACCATAACAGCCCATTTCTGAATTACTAATTTTCTAGGTCAAGAGGTGGCCCTGGATCTTAAAATATGAAAATTACTTTTAAAATGTTGCTTCTCTTTGAAAACTGTGGTGCACCCAGAATCCGTCAAGCTTTTTGTTGAGGGAAGCAGCTAGGAAGCAGTTGACCTTGATCCTTACTTCGTCAGACATGGAATCTATTAAATGGGCCCCTGTTAAGTAATTGAGGGCTCTGAGCACCTGTTTTATGCCAAGCACTAAGACCGAGGATACAAAAGTGAAAGAAACACATTTTGTTATCAGAATAGCATTCACCAAATAATCACACTAATGAGCAGGTAAGTCTGTACAGGAAGAGAATTTAGTTCTACAAATGCATTATCTTAAAGCATTGGTTTGGGGGACTCACATTTTCCCAGTATCTTCTTGGTAGATGAAAAGCATAACAGAAATACATGCTAAAAACAAGTGTTTAAGTGAAGCCTGGTGGTTGGTACTTTTTCTGAAGCTGTTTTAGATAGGAAATAAAAGGGGCTTTGCTGAGGAACTGCCAAATTGAGGCAGAGAAGAGCAGGCGCTAACTTGGCAAATAGGTGTAGACAGATTTATCCAATGCACACACAGGTCCTGAGCGAGGAGGGGCCGGGACATACTAGAGGAACCAAGCAGCCCACTCTTCTTGGAGACCTGAGTAAGGGGAAATCTAATGTAAGCAAGGCTGGAAGGTTTACCAGAAGCCATGCTTAGGAGAAGTTCAGTCTCTAGGCATGAGGCAGAAGATGTCTCTGAAAGAAACCAGCTGGATACTTTGATCTTATTCTCAGCAATAGCTTCATTTGTTGGCCTGCAACACTGAGGGATCACATGGCCTCAGCACCCAGGGTCCCGTTGTACCATGGACAGCTACCTGTCTTTTGCATTACTTGATTCAGCTAGGCATTTATTTTTATTTTTACTTTTATTTATTTTTAACGTTTTTATTGGCTTAAAATTACATATATTAACACAACAATATGTTCCATATCATAGGTTCTTAGATAAAGCCATTGAATCCATGATGACATTCCCTCTTCTGCATTAATTATTCTGCCCCCATAACTCTTACACTTTCCCTCTTCCGCAAATTTCCCTGAGTCATAGTGGGTGAGTTTATATTTTGCATAGTTATTAGGTTTTTAAGAGTCTGTAGACTTGTATTTTGGACAATTTTGGGCACCCTCGGTGCCTCTCTCCATTGTCCTTCCCCAGGTTATCTGCCTTGCTGTGGGAGTAGCTCTTTTGCTCGTCATCCCACTTCCTTAGAGGTTGCGTTAGGGCTCTGAGGGGTGAGTTGGAGGTGAGTGGTCTTCTGCTCGTGTGTCCCCCATCAAGTCATGTCCCTTTGGTGGAGTTCGGTTGTCCCCGGTTCGTGTTGCCTTCTGAAAAGTAGAGTCTCCAGCAGAGAGTGAGATCATTATTGGTCAACTGAGATAAATATTGCTAGGTTGGTGAGCGTTTGGCAGGTGTAACCTTTCTGAGGACCTATGGTTAGTGAGGACTTTCTCACATAGATGGGGTTCTTGGTTCCCATTCAGGGTTGCCTTGGGTCCCCGTACCAGTCAAGGGTTCCCTGCCTCTGAGCGGGTCTCATAGCCAATTAGCCAGCTGTTGATTACCCACCTAGGTTGGGCGCCACTATTGCACAGATGGGCACTTCTTGACTTCTTGTCTGTGCCATATAGCAGTGTGTTCTGCTCTCTCAGGCCATTAGTCGGTGTAACTTGAAGATGCCTCCTACTCTCTCAGAATATCATTGGTCTGGTTCCCCTGGCAGCTCATGCAACACCTTCTGGCATTACCCAGGCTGCCCATCTGGGAGCTGATTTCATTCTGGATTCAGCAGGGTCTCTCAGTGTTGTGTGACATCATTCTGTAGAATCTTCAGCAATAGGGTCTTATATTTTGCCTGAGGTGGGTATTCAAGGGCTGTGACAAAAGTTTGTCTTATTTTAGGGACCCTGTGGGTCATTCTGATCAACAGCTCATTGTGGGAGGTAACTTCTTACTGGGTTGGGGAGCCAAAGGTCAGCATCCTTTGTACCATAGGTAGGCTTCCACCCTCCCCCCTTTGGGGCCCTGTCTACCTCCAGAACTTGTTGTACAGAAGATAGGATTCCATGGAGTCAGATTATCGTTAGTTTAGGTTTGTGTACATCTCCCCACTCTGTTGCTTCCACACCTGCCCCCATTACCTTCAGCTAGGCATTTTTGGTTTGTTTTGTTTTGTGTTTTTTAGGCAGGTTTTAGAGGAAGGTGTGGGGCCTACTACATACTTCGTTCCATTATTTTTCAGTGACTTTCATTCTGTCAGGAGAGAACTTGCACAAATTAATCACAGACTAAAATTTAAAATAAGATCAAAACACATGCATACACACTTATCTTTTTTGATGCAATGATCAAATCAGTGTCCTCATGAGAGCTAGGTGAATGCCTTACAACTGAGTACATCCCAGCCCCTCAAGACCACCCCTTCTAATGGCATAGCCAGCACATAGACTTTATGGCAAAGCAGCTTCCTTCTCCTCACACTGAAAGCATCCCTGTGGGTTCCGAGGCCAACACACCTCGATGTGTGAATGCTAACCTCAGTTGCTGAGACCAGCCCTGGAGTAAATGCTTTGTGGATAGGACAGGAAGGATCCTGAGAGAGTGGTGGGATATTTCACAATACAAGTGGTATCTGAGAAGACCACTAAACTGGAAGTTGTCTGTGATACAGTAAGAAAGCTGCTCCAATCATAAAGGTGTCTTGACCGAAACATGGATTCTGTCAGTCCCCTCAGTCTGAATCTCATATTTGGCAAATACTTCCATGAATATTTGCACACTAGCTTTTTAAAACACATTTATTGTCAATAATTAGATACATTATATGAGCAAGTCTTGTGATAGTACCCCCATTTCCCTCTGGGGGTCCTCCTCATTGGGCTTGCTGGACCATCCTATGGGGCAGGGGTTATGGATTGTACAAGAGGTAGCCAGTGGTTTTTTCCTTGTGTATTGTTGCTGAGGGGGCGATGTCTCTGGATATTCTCCCCACCATGGCTCTTACATTATTTCCGCCCTCTCTTCCACTCAGATCCTGAGTCATGGTGGATCAGTTTTAAGTCTGCTTTACTGTTGAGGTCTTTAACAGAGTCTCTGGATTTCTGCTTTGGATTGTGATGGATCCCCACACTGGCTGCTCTCAAGCTCTAAAGATGGGAACATTCCTTGGAGTGCTCTGATCTGGTGTCTGTGTTGTCAAGCAATGTGTCCTTCAGCCAATAAAATCAGAGCGACTTGGTATTGCTGCTTAATGTGCAAAGATTAGATTCAGATTTTTAAAAATATCCTCAAGGGAGTTTATGTCCCCAAAAAGGGAATCCAACCCTAATGTGCCCAGTGTCCAGGGCTACGCTACAACTCTTTCCTGTCTTCAGAACTGACAGGCTGTGAGAAGCCTCTGCTGCTTTGGGACTTGGAGGACCTCACCCAGGTAAGCAGGGTGTGGTCCGTCTCTGTGATAGGCAGCCCTGCCCAGAAGGGATCCTTCTGGCTTTCCATCCTTGGTTAGCTGAGAAGGACTTCGTGGGGAAGCTTTTAAGTGTCAGCAGATTAGCAGAGATAACTCAAGAGGCGGGTGAAGACCACTGCCTTCAGGGACCCAAGGCACTGCATAGAGACGTGTGCCTCCTTCAGAAAATGGGATTTTGTCCAAAGGAAGAATCCTTCAAATAATCTTCTCCATTATCTTTTTGTATAATTAAAATCCTTAGAGGCCATTAATAAGATTCTGATCATTTAAAGGCAAATAAATTGAAACCCAAAGAGATAGTGACTTTTTCAAGTTCTCTCAACTAAATAGAGATGAAATCAAAACCAAATCCCAGTCTCCTGGCCACATCTGGTTCAGTCACGTTTAGCACATTATCTTGAATGTGACCCATCCAGATGAGGCTCCTGTCAGTCAGCTCTTGTGGATGTTTCTAAGCTAGGAACCTCTCTTCTAGTGTTATTTTCTTTAATGGGATATATTCACTGTAAGAGTTTGGAAAAATAAAATGACCAGTAATCTCACCACCAGTTTTGTACAACCAGTATTAACATCACAATTTTAACTTGAAGTAGCTCATTTAGTCATAGTGACTGAGCATAAGAAAGCAAAAAAAATTAAGTCTTGAATTAGTGAAGCTTCCCCAGACCTGTGTACTTTCTCTATCTCCCTCTTCATTGTTCTGATGAACACGGCTCACTCTGTGATGTACTCTACACTGTTTATTGACCTGTCTGCTGACCATGCTTCCCTTGAAATAGAGGCTCCACGGGTCAGGGGTTTGGGTCTTCTTGGGCCACTGCTGTGTACCCCAAAGGTACTGACAGATTTATAGATTCTCTGGGAGCATTTGTAGAGTATATAAAAGCACAAATGAATGGGTGGACTACAGTTACTGAACTGACTGTACAGTCTGATATTCCTAAGAGATGCATCTGTACTGCTATTTCTCTTGCTCTCTCTCATCATTTTTTAACGTGGCCAAGGTCTCACTATAGTATACATTTTGTGCCTAACTTTCCTCACCTGAAATAATACATGTAATAAACATAAATCTGTCTTAAGTATTTTTCATTTGAAAAATTCTATTACAACTACAGTTGAAGAAAATGTGGAAGTGGCAGATAATTTAAAAGAAAAAATACACTTATAGACTCACCATAAGAAAATTATCATAGATAATTTGCCTTCTAACTCATCATATTCAAGGTACAAGTTTAGATTGAAGTGTAATTATACTATAGTTAGAATTTTGCCTACTTTTTTAGCTTCTGTGTATTTAGGTTAGTATGAATCTTTTTCTTTTCTAGCGTTGAAGTAGACCTTTCATTTTGTAGAAAGCCTGGATTTTCCAAGTTTGTATAGTAGAAACGACTTTGAAAAGCCTCACATTTCCCTCCCCATCCTGCCTGGATCCCCTCCACTTCCTCATCCCACCACTGACATAATTTATGACTCGGGCTTTTTATTTGTTTGAAGCGAATCCCTAAAGGGGTGACCTCCCAGTGTCTTCAATTAGTACTTTAAATGATGCCTTAGGCAACTGCCTGGCACAGCCTGTCCTCACCTTCCTGCCTTCTGCCTTCCCAAGAATGGAGCTCAGCTTCTGGGCTGGCTGCGCCCCTCCATCCTCAGAGCTGCCTCTAGAGTCCCAGCAGAGCCCCAGATCAACCCCTTTTGTTAGCAGAGGTAATTTGCCTGGGCTTAACATTAATGAGGAAAGCCACAAGCAGTTGGGGTCAGAAAGAACAGATCTGTCAGGCCCCGGGTTAATTTTACGGCAATCTGGTGGCTTCTAGGTCGTATATTAGCCATGAGTGCAGTGCTATGCTGTGTTCTTTAGTTCTTTAGAACAACAGGAAAATAATTTGGATAGAGAGGTGTGAAGGGTCAGGAGGAGAATGCATCATGCCAGGTAATACAGGGAGCTCTATGTCGCTCCTTCCCAAGGGGAAGAGTGCATTGTCTGAATCCACACAGCAGGGAGGGAGAGGCCTGGGTTTCTAGGGGAGGCACTGTGAGACTTCCTCCCATCTTTGGCGTAAGCCTTGGATTTTTGGCACATGTTTCTAGAACTCAGTAATTCCTCCCTTGGAAAATAGGCCAAGAAATTCCTCAGCAGGTTTTTGTCCCAACTTTTAGTCCAAATAAATCAATTGTAGCATAGGACAAAAAATTCTGGTTCTGGAAAGTACCATCTGGCCAAAGTGATCAGGGAGCTTTCGCAGGATCCGTGCAGAAGGGAGGGAGTGTCTGACTGGCGAGGCCCCCTCACCTCGCAGAAGGCAGATGGGCGCTGCGGTCTAAGTCCTGGCTCTGGACTCGAGTTCAGGTCTCGGTGTTTCTCTCCTCCATGGAGCCCTGGGCCCTTGAGAAATTTATCTCACTGTTTCCTCAGCTGCAAAACAGGGCTGCTATTGGGATTGGCTGCGTGTGCTTTGGGATGACTATGCCCACGCAGGCCTCCGGCACTCGGTAGTCATGACCTTTCTCCATCACAGTTGCTCAAGAAGGCTAGACTTGCGGTTTGTCTCCAGACCTGCAGGAGGGGAGGAGGCAGATGGCTTGGGGCGAAGGCTGTGTGAAGGGGAGGCAGGAGCAAAAACAGTGGCCCAAAGCGGCTCTCTGGGCACATCTCCGTGAGATGGCCTCAAGGTGGGAGGGTGCTCCTGGTACCACAGATATGCTTAGGTGCTGGTCACAGGCTCTGACTTTGGGGCTTTATTTGTAAGTTTAAGAAAATGGCTCAGGCTGTAGCACTTTCCCCTCCCACAGAGCAAAGTTCTCTTCCAGTTCAGCTTGATTTCCAAGCTGGACTGGTGGATATCAAGAAAGCTGACACCAGATTTTCTTTCCCGGTTTTGGGAAAAGAGGCATGCTCACTGGCAGCAGAGGGTTCCGGGCGCCTTCTGGAAGACGATGAAGTCTGACAGCTAATGAACACTGACCTCTGCTTAGCCCAGCCCTGCTTAGTCAGTAGCCACGGAGGACAAGAGAGCCGCAGTCGCAGCCCACTCCTGAGCTCTGCAGGCTTGTGCTCTGGCACAAACGATCTGAACTCCCACGGAAGTTGAGTTGAAAGGTGATATTTTGTGAATCCACAAATCTGCATGCCGCAGAGAAGCAAGTAATATTTGCATCTGGGTTTGGTAGGAGAAATGCATCTAAATATAATGTTAGTTCAGTCTCAAAGTAATTTTAGAAAGAACCCAACAGGATGCGTAAGAGGTAATTGAATGGGGAGGAGACATAACCAAGCACATGGCTATTGGCGCAACAAACTGCATGTTGTGAGAGTTCCAGAAGAAGCCTAGGCAATGGCAGGTTAACACACAGCTACTTTGCTGCTGCTCCTGGAATGAACATGTCCGCATGCTTGACTGTCCCTGCCTGCATTCTTCAGAGGGAACTCTGCCACTTGACTAGAGAAAACTATCTCTAGCCTGGTATGGGTCAAGTTATCGCTTGTCGATTCAACTGGCTCTTTTTCAAAAATGTGATACAAAGATTCTTGGCCCAGGCCGCAGGTGGCTCAGCAGTTAGGAGCTCTTCCTGTGCAAATATTAGGGCCTAAGAAGGCCTCGAAATGGCTCCAGGACCCACATAAGCAGTTAGAGTGTGGCCACACCACCATGCATCTGTAACCCAAGTTCATAGGGGAGCAGAGACTTGGGAATCGCTGAGCTCACACAAAAAATAATAACACAGCACCTCCAGATCAGTAAGACCCGGCTTAAAATGAGGTCTGACAAAAGAGACAGAGCAGCCACCACAGGCACCCTACCACAGGCATGTGCCACGTAAGCACACACCCCACATTACACACATGCAAAAATGAATCCCAGCACTCGAGAGGCAGAGGTAGGAGGATCACCGTGAGTTCGAGGCCAGCCTGAGACTACAGAGTGAATTCCAGGTCAGCCTAGGCTAGAGTGAGACCCTACCTCGAAAAACGAAAAAATAAATACATTCCTGGTTCATGTGCTTTCACTTCATGCATTTCCATGTAGATTATTCAAATATAACTAGCTCATTAAAACATTTTGTGAACACTGGTTTACTCCTTAGCTGAAACTAAGTTGAATCAAATCAGGCAATTGAAAGATGGTCTAAGGAAAAAACGTGATGAAAATAGACACTGGGCTAAATTCCCAAAGGAGGCCACAGAGCTGGACTTGGGAAACAGCGTGCATGTCAGCGTTGCTGTGTCACCGCAGCCACAGGACAAGGCCTGCTCCTCTGAGATGTGTGGTCACAGCAGGGCCTCCTGTCCTGCTGGTCGGGAGGCGACAGGGTCAGTGCAAACCTGCTCCTTCACTCGTGCTGCACGCCTTTCGACAGGAACGAAGCCTCTGCATTCTAATATCTGAGGACATGGCCTTAAGGCCCATGCACACACTTGCCATAGACAGATGGATGATAGACAGACAGGCAGGCAGGCAGAGGCACACATGTATAACTTTTGTGTACATAGTTTTATCAGAAAGGAAATACTAGCTGAAAACTATGATGAAACTATGAGTGTGTTGCTTGAGAACCTAAATCTCCCCACCACACAGAAGGATGGCTTCTCTCTGGTACTTCAATCCCCACCAAGCTCTAAGGAAAATCACAGCTTGCGGAGACCAGGAGACATCGTAGCTGATAGAAAGTGCATTTTTCTGAAACGTCAGGTTGTGCACTTGAGTGAAATTCTAATCACTTATTAGCCACATCTCCTGAGGCCAGATCTTGCGTGTACTGGGAGCCTCGACTTTCACCTCTGGAAAATGGGCGTGAGAAAGCTGCTCCATACAGTGTTACTGTTAAAATTGAGAGAAAGTGTAGTGAGTACTCTCCATGGGATTGTTAACTGGCAGCAGCTGTTGCTGTTATTTCCAATATATTAAGCAAGGTCTTGAAATCATAGAAGAAGGCCTCCAGCGTGTTGCAGACAGTGATCTGCCCAGGGAGTTATCTGGCTGTAACGGAACTAGTTCTCCAATACCACTACAAAAAGGAAGAGAAGTCCTTTCAGGCGCGCACATTTGGCCTGCCTGTGTGGCTCTTGAGTGGATGTCTTCTGTAGAACAGGAAGACACAGCAGTAACATGGATTCAAGGGGCCTGAGCGTAAACCAGTGTAGCGCAAGCTGGCTTTAGAGTCACTGCGGTCCTTCTGCATTAGCCTCCCAAGCTCCGGTGTGTGCATCACCACACCCTGTTCAGACCTGAGAGCTCTGAGTCTTGGAGCCCTGGCTTGTCTACTAGAAGCCAGTGCTCCCTGCGTTTCTGCCGGCCATGGTCTGACGGGCCTTCCATGTGATCCCTAAACACTGTCGGGTCACACTCATGCCCCCACGTTTCTGCTCCCTTCTCCTGGTTCCCTCCTTGACTTGTCTGTGCAAGATATCGTGGACATCAAGCCAGCCAACATGGAGGAGCTCACAGAGGTCATCACAGCTGCAGAATTTCACCCACACCACTGCAACACCTTCGTGTACAGCAGCAGCAAAGGGACAATCCGACTGTGTGACATGCGGGCATCGGCCTTGTGTGACAGGCACACCAAATGTGAGTAACAGCCCCAGGGGTGGAGTTGGGGACACTGGCCTCTAACATGTGGGAAGAAGGCGGCCCTGGAAGGTTTCAATCTCCTTTGACACTGGAAGCAAAGAAACCACAGGTGGTAACCCAGCAGGAACTCAGCTCTACACTTAGTGTTCCAGGTGAGATGAAGCCCCTGTTCCATTCCAAGGTGCGTGCCAGCAAGGTCTTAGCACTGTGGTGTGACCATTGTCACCGCTGTGGGCAGGATGAGTCTGAGGAGCAGCAGGGGAACCAGTGGAGACAGTTAAAGGGTGGCCTGGATGAGGGGGTGGCGTGGGGATGCTGAGCAGCAGAGAATTCTAGATCTGGGCAGCAGAGTTAGTGACATACTGAGCTGTGTGGGAGGCTGGGAAGATACAAGCCAAGGTGGCAGGTGGAAAGGGGCCAGGCTAGTAACTTCTTAGAGAGGCTGGGACTATGGGGCCAGCACCCTAGAGGTTCCAGTGAGAGGGAAACTTCTTAAAGGTGATTAGATTAATGGATCCTCAGGAAAGGAGAGAGGGGGGAACAGAGAAAGATGTGCCCAAGGGTTGACATGATGGCATGCGGAATGGCCTCGAGGAAGCCAGTCCAGGAGTGAAACATTGGCCTTCAGTTTGGTTCCTGCTGAGCATAAGGCATGAGAGCTGCCCTGGGGCGATTCCTCTCTAGTGACCTGCCTGGGGCATTCCAGGGGAGGCCAAGAACCCTGGGGTCCTCGTCAGCATATCAGACACCAGCCTGGGTTCACACAAGTATTGAACATTGGGGAATAAGCTGACCTGGAGGGCTGTTGAGCCCTATGTTCCCAGTGGAGAAAGGACAAGGCCTTAGAATATTTTAGACTGTGCACTAACTCATTAGAACTCAGCTCTAGCCCTTGGTGTCCATCTTCCTGAGCCCCAGCCAAGGTCTTCACCGGCCGATGCACACATGGCTGCCATCACATGTACATGACACTGGCGTTCTCTGGAGTCACAGTGGTATCACAGTTGCTCGTCCTGAGCCCCTGCCCCAGGGCCTGCAGCTCTAAGGTGCTTGGAGCCCCCACTCTCACCGGGCACAGCAGTTACTTTCCTGTTGCTTGGAAACAAGTATCTGATTTCGGGAAGGAGTTTATTTTGGCCTCCAGTTTTAGAGGAAGCCAGCATCACATGAGCAGAGAGGAAGTGAGAGGGGATAGCACGTGGAGAGAGACTGAACCTTGAGGCCCATCCCCCCCAGTGACGCACTTCATCCAGCAAGGCTCCACCTCCTAAAGGTTCCGCAACCGGCACCGCCCCCTGGGGATTAAGTGTTCAAGCACAAGAGCCTGTGGGAGCATTTTAATTCGAAGCACCACACCAGGTCTAAGAGCCCCATTATTTGTTCCATTCCTATTTCTGAGCACATGCCACATTCCAGGTACTGTGTCTAACACTGGGGACATAAGGATGAGCCAAAGCAGGCCTCTCTCTCTCTCTCTCTCTCTCTCTCTCTCTCTCTCTCTCTCTCTCTCTCTCTCTCTC